>VZQC01006291.1:207324-224748 GCA_009823505.1 Rhizomys pruinosus | reverse complement strand
CATGCTCCACCATGCCTTTCCTGCCACAATGGACTCTAATTCCCTGGACCCAATTTTAAGCTCAATAAACTCTTCCTTTTATAGTTCCTTGTCATGGTGCTTTATCACGCAAAGAAAACTGGACTAAATAGCAGTAATTTTTGGTACCAGAGAGTTGGCTGTTGTCTGTGACAGAACTGACCATGTGGATGTTTGGAAAATGTGGAGACTTTGGAAACTTTGGGATAGAAAAAAGGCTGTTGGACTACTGTAAACAGAGCTTAAAAGGGCCACTTCTGTCTAGTGGAAGGCCTGGAAGAACGGCATTGCTGCAAAAAGTTCAGCTCCAGAAGGACGGTATAAAGACTTAGGCCAGCAACTGGGATATTGATAAAGAAGATCTGGAGCCAGTTTGCCCACAGCCCACAATGCCTTGCCTGATGTAAGTTGAAAAGCAATGGTCTGATGTCTTTAGGTGGAGGAATTCAAGACAGTCCTAATGTAGAAATGTGTGGCATGGCTTTTAATGTTTTTTAAATTTATTAACAGATCTACAGTGGAAAAAGCGCACAAATGTGGCGCAGAAGGAAATGCAGAATTTACAGTTTGGATCTGAAAAAGTTACACTAGGAAGATTAAACGTGGCAAGCATTTGTGAAAGGATGGGCTCCCTTTCATAAGGAGACTAAAGTGATTAAGGAAGAGGCCTGGAGAATTTCAAGTAAACAAAAGAATCAGTACCTTCAGGGCCAAGAGCACACCCAGCTAATTCTCCAGCTTTTAGAAGTAACATTACCTGAACCGTCTACCCCAACAATCAGGCAAAAAAAAAAGAAAAATTTGAAATTGGTTAAAGTAGGAGAAAGTTCCATCCTGAAACTTGCAGCCAGATTTCGGCAATTTTCATTCACGTGGTGCTGATTTGAGGCGCTGAAGTTTCAAGGAGTTAAGGGGTCATCATTCTTCCTCCACAGTTTACAGAGAGCTGCTCAGGGTGTCAGGCAGAGTGCATAGCAGGTGTGTCCCTGCATAAAAAGCCCTGATAGGCCATTGTATGAAGCTTGACTGAATTTGAAGTCTGAGTGGTCAGCAGAGCGACCCCAGAAGGACATTCGAGCTTGCAGACCTGTGAGATATTTGACAAAGAGAGCTGCATTAGAGGGTGTCTGTATCGCACTAAGAAAGAAAGAGCTGTTATTGCAAAGCAAAGCTGGAAGAGCTATCTCTAAGCCCTTTGGAAGGTCAATCCCAGAAGTGACGTGGAGCTACTAGACTTGGTGTTGCCTGCAGGTTTTTGATCTATGTTTTGTTCTGGTCATTTCCTCACTATACCCCATCCTCCCTTTTGGAGGATGAGATGGTATTTGGTTCCACTGTATTTGGGCAGTTATGTAATTTTGTCTTTTTGATTTTTTTACAGGAGGCTTTCAGTTAAGAGATTGGGCCTATGAGTCTCAGAAGAGACTTGGACCTGTAGAGTTTTGAATGATTGAAACTGGAAAAGACTATGGGGCGCTTTTAATGTTGGCTTATAATGCATTTGCATTTTATATGTCGGAGGCCTTGGGGAGAACCAGGAGTGAGTAATGTTGGTGGCTTGAATGTGATGTCCCCCATATGCTCTAGGTATTCAGGACATTGTCTCCAGTTAGTGGACGCTGATTTTTGGATGGTCCCATTGGGGTTTAGGTGTGGCCATGCTGGAGAAGTGTGCCACTGGGGGCAGGCTTACTGAGTTTTAACAAGCCTCGTCTGGGTCTACTTAGCGCTCTTTCTGCTTCCTCTGCCTCATCGTGAGATATGACCCTCGTTGCTGCTCCAGATCCAGCCTCATGCCTCCCGCCACAATGGACTCTAATGCCCTGGAACTCAATCATCAATGTAAGCTCAAATAAATCTTCCTTTTATAATTCCTTGGTTTCATGTGGTGTTTTATCACAGCAACAGAAAAAGTGACTAATACACACCTCCAGAGTTTTGGGTTTCAACTTGAGGTCTTTGATCCATCTGGATTTGACTTTTACAGGGTGAAGGTAGGGGTTTATTTCATTCTTCTACAGGTGGTGATCCAGTTTTGTCAAACACCATTTACTGAAGATGCTTTTGTCTTCTCCTCCATTGTGTCTCTTGGCCCCCTTGTCAAATATGAGGTTGGCTGAAATTGTATGTGCTCAGGTTTGGATCTTCAGTTTTATTCCATTGGTCCAACTGGTCTGTTTTTGTGTCCGTACAGGCCGTTTTATGACTATAGCCCTGTAGTATAGTTTGATGTCTGGTTAGAGCGATCTCCCTGTATTGCTCTTTTACACTCAGGGTTGCTTTGGCTATTTGGGGTCTTTTGGCTTTCCAAATGAAATGCAGGACTTTTTTCTTTCCAAAGCCAATGAAGAAGCTCTTGGAGATTTTGATTGTGATTGCATTGAATCTGTACACGAGTTTGGGTAGAATGGACATTTACTACTATATTTATTCTCTACTCCATGAGCATAGGAGGTTTTGTCCATCTTCTGAATGTCCTCTTTTCCTCATTCCTTCTTCAGGGGTTTAAAATTTTTGTTGTAGAGATCCTTTTGGTGTCTTTGGTTAGGTTTGGTCCTAGGGTATTTTTTTTTTGAGGATATGTGATGGTGGGAAGGTCTCCTTGTAGTCTTCTTCTTGTTTGCTATTGTTGTGGTTGTAAAGAAAGGCTACTGATTTTTCTACGATTTATTTTGTTATCCTGCCACTTTACTGAAGCTCTTAATCATTTTCTAGGAGTTTTCTGGTGGAGTTTCTTAGCATCCCTTAGGTAAACAATCATTCCAGCAAAAAGGGATAGCTTGACTCCTCTTTTCCATTAGAACTCCTTTAATTTCCTTTTCTTGTCTTATTGCCTAGCAAGGGTTTCAGCACTATATTGAAAGAGTGATGGTGACAGGGGCAGCCTTGGCCCCAGTTCCTACCTTTAAAGGGAATGGCTTCTGTCATTTCCCCATTAGGATAATATTGGCATGTGGGGTTTCCTGTGTATGGCTTTGGTTACATTGAGGAATGATTCTCCAATCCATTTCCCTCTAGGACTTTAAACATGAAGGGATGCTGGATTTGTCAAAGGCTTTCTCTGCATCAATTGAGATGAGGGTGTGGTTTTTTGTCTTTCAGTTCCATTGATCGTTGATGATATTTATTTTTGATTTTCTTATGTTGAAACCATCCCGGCATCTCTGGTATGTATCCAACTTGATCATGATGGATGATCTTCTTGATGTTTGGTCTGTATGCGATTTGCCATATCCTGTTTATAATTTGGCATCTGTGTTCATTAGGAGATGGTTCTATATTCTCCTTTTGGTTGTATCTTTAACCTGTTTTTGGTAATAGCGTGATTCTTGGCTTCATAGAAGGAATCTGGGAGAACTCCCTCCATTGTATCCTTATAAGCAACTTGAGTAGTATATGGTTGTAAGTCTTTTTGAAAATATTTATAGAATTCTGCCATGAAACATCTGGACCCTAGGCATTTTTTGGTAGGGAGGCTACTTATTACATCTTCAATTTCTTCATGTTATTATTGGTCTATTTATGCTGTCAATCTCTTCTGTGGTTGAGCTTTGGTGATTCCCAGGATTTCAGATATTCATCCATTTCTTCTAGTTTTCATACTTAGGGTTAGACAGTATAGGTTTTTGAAGTATTTCCCTTATGATTGTCTGGAACTTTTCCATTTTGTTGTGATATTTCCCCTTTCATCACAGATTATACTAGATTTGGAGTTGTTCTTCTTTTTCTTTTGTTAACTGGGCTAGAGGTCTGTCTATTCTTGTTTGTTCTCTCAAAGAACCAACTTTTGGTTTATTGATTTTTTTTTGTATGGTTTTCCTTTTTTCTATTTCATTATCTCTGTTCTTTATTTTTGTATTTCTTCTTGTCTGCTGCGTTTAGGGTTCTTGTTTGTCTTCTCAAGTACTTTTAGCTGGAGTGTTAGATCATTCACTTGTGCTCTTTTCTGTTTTTTTAATGTAGGCACTTAGATCTATAAACTTCCCTCTTAGGACTGCTTTAAAGTGTCCCATAGATTTTGCTGTGTTGTTTTATCATTGTCATTCAATTCTGCTGGAGCAGATGGGGTTTTATTTCTTTATTTTTCCTTGACCCATTTATTATTCAGGTGAGGTGTTGTTTTTAGTCTCCATGTGTTCTTGTAGTTGTAGGGCTTTCCTGTTTTTGATTTGAGCTTTATTGCACTGTGGTCTGATAGAATGCTTGAATTATTTCAATTTTTTTTTGTATTTGTTGAGTTTTTTTCCTGTTTCCCAGTATATGGTCTATTTTGGAGAATGTTCATGGGTGCTGAATAGAAAGTGTATATTCTCCGGTGTTTGGGTGAATATTCGATAGATGTCTGTTAGGTCCATTTGGTGTAATGTATCATTTAGTTCAAGATTGTCTCTCTTTTTATCCTTTGTTCTGTTGATCTTTCTAAAGGACTTAATGTGGTATTGAAGTCCCCTACTATTAGTGTGCTGGGGTAATCTGTGCCTTGAGATCCTGAAGAATGTCTTTATAAAGTTTTGGTGCACCGGCATTTGGTGCGTATATATTCATGATTGTGAGATCTTCATCTCAATTGTTCCTTTAATAAAGATGTATGGCCCTCTTTGTCTCTTTGATTTCTTTTGCTTTGAAGTCTATTTTTTCTGATATTAGAATAGCAACACATGCTTTCTTTTTGGTACCATTTGCTTGGAATACTTTCTTCCATCCCTTCACCTTAAGTTGGTGCCTATCCTTGAAAATTGAGATGGGTTTCTTGTTAGACAGCATAGATAGGTTTTGTTTCCTAATCTATTCTCCTAGTCTATGCCTTTGATTGGGAGTTAGCCCATTAATATTTGAAGGTTATATTGAAAGATGGATGTTGCTTCTTTCACTTTATTATTGATTGACTTCTAGCCTCTGATTTTACTCCTACGATTTTTTTTTTTTTTTTGGTCTTTTTAGACAGGGTCTCCCTGTAGCCTCAGCTGTTCTGGAAACTCACTCTGTAGACCAGGTTGGCCTTGAACTCACAAAGATCTGCCTGCCTCTGCCTCCCAAGTGAGGATTAAAGCATGTGCCACCACGCCCAGCTCCTATGGTTATGTTTTTTTAGTTTCTTTTCCTAGGTGTTTTGAGGATTGTTGCTCCTCTCTCTGCCCTTTGAATTGCTTCAAGTATTTTATGAAGAGTTGGTTTTCCAGACATGATTCTTTCATCTTGTTATTCATAGAGATTTTTCTCTCCCTTCAAATATAATTGACAATTTTTGCTTTGTAAAGTATTCTGGGTTGGCATCCTATATTCTTTAACACTGGGAATGCTTTGCTCCATGTTCTTCTTGCTTTCATCGTTTGCAGCGAGAAGTCAGTTGTAATTCTGATGGGTTTCCCTTTGTATGTGTTTTTATTTTGTAGCCTTCAGAATTTTGTTTTTATTTTGTAGCTTCAGAATTTTGTCTTTGTTTTGGGCATCTCACTTTTAACTATGATATGGAGGGGGAGTTTCTTTTCTGATCTTGTCTATTTGGAGTTCTATGTGCTTCTGTATTTATATGGGTTTGTTCTATTTTAGTTTGGGGAAGTTTTCATCTATTATTCTGTTGAAGATTTGATCAATACTATTTTTCTTAGATTCTTCTCCTTCCTCTATTCCTATGATCAGAGGTTTGATCTTTTCATAGTGTCCCATATTTCCTTGGTTGTTCCACTTTTGTGTTATTTTTAAATTTTCATATTCTTTATTTGAGCTTTTTAGTTACTCTGTGTGTTATCTTCCAAATCTGATATTCTTTGTTCTGCTTACTCCATTCTATTTCCTAGGCTTTTTCCTTTCCTTTCTTCTTGATTGGATGAGTGTTCTAATTCCTTTTTCGTTTCTTCCTGTGTTTTCTTTAGTATTTCCATTTCCTTTTTGAGCTTCTCAATCTCTTCTTGGTGCTCCTTCGTTGGTTGGCTTCCTTTTTCAGGGTTTCTATTTCCTTTCAGAGTTTGTTTTTTTCTCCCTCTAGTTCTTTCTGGAGTTTGTCTTTCTGTTCCTTTAGTTCTTTCTGAAGTTTGTCATTGTATCCTCTAGGTCCTTTTTGAGTTTTTCATTCTCTCTCTTTAGTTCTCTGAATTCTTTCTTTATTTTCTTTAATTCTCTGCATAGGTCTGCATTATTCTCTAAGATCTGTTTCCTTGGGTCCACTTCCAGGGGGATCCCATTGTAGCTATCTCCTGCAGGTTTGGTAGACCTGGTGCAGGATTATTCCTGTGCCTTTCCCATTTGTCCCTTTTTCTGTCCCTGAGCATGTGGGCTTCCCTTTAGTGATTCAAATCACAAATGTCTTTTTCACTATCTTATCAAATGGTTTTGCTTGCCTCCTTCTGATGCTTTTTTTTTTTTTTTCTTCTTTCCTCCTCCTTGTTTATGGAGTATTGACTTGTCTAGGTTTCAGGCTTTCAATATTTTTTATATGTTGGATATTGGAAGCCTAATTCACTCTTCTCTTCCCGTTCTGAAGGTTCTCCAAAAAAGTCCACTTGGATACTCTCTCACCAATTCCAGTTGGCGGGGGGGGGGTAATGCCTGACTTAGCCCTCACCACGGTACCTGCCTGGAGGACTTCCGGGTTCCTGTGCCTCAGGAGCCAGCCCGCACAAAGCCACAGAGGCACCAAACCTGACAATCCGGTCACCGGCTGCAAAGGCAAAGGGCAGCTCTGCCCAGACAGCCACCCCTTACAAAAGGATTCAGAGTTGGGACCCTTTTCCAGCATCCCAGGAGACAATTTACCCTAAAATCTACCTGCCTGGAGCGACTTCTGGGTTCCTGTGCCTCAGGATCCAGCCCCACCAAGCCACAGAGGCACAAAACCCCGATTTCTTCTAATCTTTCCTTGCTGTTTTCCCTCTCTTCTATTTTAAACTAGAAATGCTTACTCTGTGGCACTGTATCACTGAAGTGTATAAATTTCTTTTGATTTTACAAGGGGTCATTGCTGAGTTTACCTTGGGTCTCTGAAGAGTCTTTGGACTTGGCCTTTGGAATAGCATGGGAACTATGAAGACTTTAGAGACCCTTGGAGATGAACAAATATACTTTGCCTTATTGGGTGGCCATGAGCCTTTGGATAGCAGAAGTAGCATGCTGGGTTTCAATGTAACATTCCTCAAAGTATGTGGCTCACATTTTGAATTCTTAGTCCTCAGCTGGTGGTTGTATTCTTGGGAGGTGATGGACACTTCAGAAGGCAGGGTCCAACTTCAGTAAGTAGGTCACTGGAAGACAAGTGTCTAAAGTGCTTGTCTCTAGCCCTTCCTCTCTCTGCTTCCTGCCAGCCATGATGTTTCTTTTCCATACAACCCCTCTTTCATGAAGAGTGAAAATATGAGCCAAAATAAATCTCTCTTCTTTTTAAGTCATCCAGGTATTTTGTCATAGCAACAAAATGTCTGACACCACAAGAGCATCGCATGATCCTTAACTATGAAAGATGTTTATTATTCCAAATGCATTATAGCCACGCTTAAAGAAATTTCAAAAACCTCTTATGTTCAATATTTTTCTTTAGTAAGCTTTTTAATTGAATTGTGTTATACATGTAACAGAGTTTAACAAATCATAAACTTACCACCCAATTTTTCTGACATAAGCATAGTGTGGTAATTGGCACCCAGCTGAAGACAAGACCCTGAATGAAGTTCCCCAGGTCTTTGCTAACTCCCAATAATCACCAACTTCTAGCATTCTAGGCTAGTATTGCCTCCTTTATACATCCTAAACATTTTTTGTTTGTTTATTTGGGGTTGATTTTTACTTATTTGCTTGTTTTGGCCTTGTTTATTGAGACAGAATCTCATTATGTAGCCCCAAGGCTGAGCTGGAACTTGCAATATTTCCTCAGCCTCCAAAATTCACCTCCCTGACTGACTGTTGTGAACTTTTTTCCTCTTTTTTTTAATTTGTCTCCCTGTAGCCCCAGCTGGCTTAGAACTCAGTCTGTAGACCAGGCTGGCCTTGAACTCACAGAAATCCACCTGCCTCTGCCTCCTGAATGCTAAGATTAAATATGTGCACCACCACACCCGGCTATTGTGAACTTCTAAGCCATGAAATTACAAGGCACATTTGCACCTCTAACTTCTTTTTAATACTATATTTTTTTGGGAGACAATCACTAATTTGCTAACTTTGTATGGAAGGGTTTTCACTATGTAAAAAAGACATTGTGCCCAAGCAATCTAACTTATGGAGGAACTCAAAAGTTTGGGACATTGGTCTATTATATTTTATTCATGTACTTCATCATTTTCATCACAATGGCCCCGTGGATAATTTTCTTTCTTTAGGTATGCAACCAATGTTATTTTATTGCTCAAGGTATATAGTCCACCTATGAGCATTTAGAGCCTTTCAATTGACTCTCACGGCCCTTTGACATACTTCCTCCATATGCCATGTGAATGTTCACATGGACGTGTGTGTGCGTGCACGTGTGTGCATATGTGTTTACTATCTGGGAATATATTCCCTGCCACACCTTAAAACCAAGCATTTCTCTGAAATGCTATAGTAATACAAACAGTTTTAAGATGGGTATCACATCAAGCTGAGTAGCTGAAGTACATTTAAAATATATTCTTTCATAATTTCGTTCATTAATGTAATTTGATCATATCTCCCCAATTATCCTCTATTCTTCCCAGTGAAGCCCTTCTTTCCAAGAAGTTTCCTTCCTACTCTCATGCCTTTTGTGGGGTTGGGGTACTGCATTCAGTTGGGATTGCTGATCTAAGCATGGGTAGGGGGTTATTTACCTGATCAAGGGAACTCACCAGCATGTACACCACATGGAGGATGAGTTCCCTCCTCCCCCAGGAACCATCAATTGCCTATAGCTCCTCAGAGGGAGGTGGATGTCATGATTCTCTCTCCCATGAAGCATATTTTCTACTATTCAACTAAAGTGGAGAAAATTTTAGAAATTCCACCATCGATGTTTTCCCATGAATAATCTCCCCCTCCTTCCTTTCATTAGTAGCATTTGAGAGGGAGACAATGCTATTATGCTCAACTCTGAAAAGCTCTTCCTCTTCCAGGTCTTCAACTGATACCCATGCTCAGAGAAATTCAAGATTCTTCCTCATGGCGTCCGGTTGGCAATGTCTTGGGGTCATGTCCTCTGCCTGCTTTCTCTGAAGGGAGAGACATTAAACTTACCTCCATTTTCACTTTGCCTGCTTTATTTGATTGCCTCATTCTGTTTTCCAAGTTTCCAACTTCTTGAGTCCTTTCCTTTCTTTCGCAGCCACTGTTTTGATATTCAGTAAAACCCAGAAATGACAACAGCTTTTTTCTATTTTTCTGCTTTATAAAAAAGAACATTTTGCACACTCCACTGGACTTTACTTATGAGAAAGAGGCATCTGAAAAGAAGCATTCTTGATGGTTTCCTGATGTTCTTTTCTTCAGCCGACTTAAACAGAAAAATGCTTTCAGATTTCTGTATTTGCCTGTGCTGTTTTAGAAATACTTTTGTGATGATGATAATGAACTTCAACTTTTAAGAAGAAGCCACAATGTAAGTCTGAAGTCTGTTTTCTTTAGTGCTAAGTGCTTTTAGGTGAGAAACTCTTGGCTCATAAAAATAGTTCAATTACCTCTTTAGTTAGCAATATCTTATGAACTATCATGTCAAATACTACCTGTATTGGATTTTTTTGTGGCTTTATATTAATTTTTAATAAAAATGTGAATCAAAGGTGGATGTGGTGGTGGATACTACTAATTCCAGTCCTTGGAAGATTAAGGACAGCTTGGTTAACATAGTAAGCTCTGGATCATCTGGGGTTGAAGCAAGTACCTGTCTCAACCCCCTACCCAATGTGAATCAAATTCACTTAAAACATACAATACTGAAAACCACTTTTACTATAGACGACCTTTGTCGTCTCTCCCTGCTTTTCCAATTACAACCAGAATTCTTCCTTTTTCATCCTGAATATGTTTCAGATTAACCCCTTTGAATTATTTTAATATTTGGTGGCTTTACTCATTTTCGAAGCATTAAGTTTAATTAGATCCCATTTTTCTGATAGTTTTTGAGGTTAGATTGAGAATCTATCCATATAATTTTTATATTTCCAATAAAGGGACACTCATTAGGTACACAGATGAATTCAACATGTTAAATATTAATGTAAAAGAGTCTTATTAAATCCTTTGACTCCTGTAGGCATAGAGAAGAAAATAGTCACAAGATTTAAGTACTAAATTTTACCTACATTCAAATAACATTTGAACAATCTCCTTTCAGGAGTCTGTGTCCACACAGGTGTGTCTTGCTTTCTGCAACTCTTCAGGAAGCCCATACCTATGTTCTTGGGTGTGTCTCCCTTTCTTCTGACCACCTCTCTTTCTCTCAACCTTTATGCTTAAACCTATATTAAGATAACTTTAATAAAATATCAACATTGCTTCATCAAAAATATATTTTGGAACTCAAAAAATAAGTTCTATTGATACTTAATGAAAATGAAATGTGACATAAATAGCTTGGAACACTTAAAAGAGAGGGGATAACTTTTGCCTTCATTTTAAAAGAAATTATAGAATCTAAAATGCCCATCACTGGACATTTGAGGTTAATTTCTACTTTCATCATGAAGACAGAGTTCTAAATCTGCTTGCTAAAAGAGGTATTTACATATCTTCTTAGTAGAACAACTAGAACTTAAAAAAACTTTTTTCCCCTTATATACACATGTAACATTTGTTGTGCATGCAATACTAGTTTTAGTTTTACCCTACACCCTTACTTAGGAACTGATAACCACTGTTCTCCCTATTGTCTCCCTCCTGGATGTTCCAATAGACATTAATAAACATTCCCTACAGAAATGACTCTGGGATGAAGCAAACATGGGAAATTCTGGATTGGATATGGTTAACTGCCCTCTAGTCTTTGAGAATTCTCAGGGTCTTTAAGATTTGAATATGCATTGTTGTGCCAATAAAGTTTCTCCAAAGGTATTTGGCTACAGAAGAACACTTTTCTCTCAGAAATACCTACTAAAGTCTTCAGACCAAATTTTGGGAAGTGCTAGATTACTGTAAACCTCAAAGGAAAAGGAAATTTAAAATAGCAAGTGAAGAATGGCAATGCTGTTAAGTGAAATGGGGATGGGAGAGATTTATTTGTGATAGGAGATTACTTCAATTTTTAACATAGGAAGTTTCCTTCTCTATCTCATGGTGAGGAGCAGCTTACTTGAGACTCAGCTCAGGAAAAGAAGTCAACAGCACACATATTGTTAGGGATAGAAGGCCTCCACTCACCATTGTACACACCAATCCATAGCAATCACTTGTGAGAACAGGGTTATAGATAGCACTGTTATGTACAAAAGGTATTATAGATTTTATGCAGAGACATGAAGAAGACAAAAGTGTTCTGTAAAACGAGAAGATGAATAGTATGTCCACAGAGGGTAGAAGCTAGGCTTCTAGGTTCTCAAACAAACCGTGGTTGAATGTGAGAGTTCAGATGAATGAAAGGACATAAGAGACAAAGCAAGAGGAAGAGATGAACCAGTAGAGACAGTCAAAGGAGGAGGGTTCAACTAAATTGTCATGGGGGTTGGTGACAACTCACCCTCATGAACCAGAGCCTAAGCAAATTGTAAAAGAACAACATATTCAGTGGTTGGATTTGTTTATTTGTTAAAGAAACTGTTTACTTTGACAGGTCAACGTCTAGGTGACCATTCAATGGATTTTGCTGGCTACCTTTGTAAAGCTGCGTGTTCCTTTCAACCCCATGTGAAAGAAAGTTCCCGGAAAAACACCAACAAACTCCTGCACCCTGAGCTACATTTCCTGCAAGGCTGACAAACTTCAATGTGTTGCAGATCCAGAACCTATTCACAAATTATTTGAGGATATCTTTAAACCCATAAATAGCCATACCTTGCCTATCTGTGTTTCTGAATGAACATTCTTATGACTAATAAAATGTATTATCTTAGCAGACCACCAGATCCCAATAATCAAAAGGCTAAGAATGTCATCAGATAGCATCTGACACTTACCGTAGAAACCACCTCACTTTGCTATGACCAGCCTACTGACTTTATCCACCAATGTATTTGAAAAGTGCCTTGATTTGTAACTTTTCTTTGTTCTGTTACTATAAAACCACAATGTGGGGCTGGAGAGATGGCTCAGTGGTTAAGAGCATTGACTGCTCTTGCAGAGGACCTGGGTTCAATTCCTAACACCCACATGGCAGCTAAGAACAGTCTTTAATTCCAGTTCCAGGGGAATCTGATGCCCTCTTCTGACCTCCTCAGCATTGCACGACACAGGTGCACCAACCTACATGCAGATAGTACACTCATACACATAAAAAATAATAAATAAATAAAAAATAAAAAATATTAAAAAAAACATAATGCTTTAATCCTAGCACTTGGGAGGCAGAGCCAGGTGGATCTTTGTGAGTTCAAGGCCATCCTGGTCTACAGAGTGAGTTCCAGGACAGCATGGGCTATAGGGAGACCCTGTCTCGAAAAGACCAAAAAAAAAGAGAAAACCAAAAATCATAATGCAACCATTATCGTGCTGGAACATGGAACTGGGGGTAACCTGAATCTATGTTCCCAGGCCATGATCACTCATATTTGGCTCCAGCATAAACTATCTCTTAACCCTTTTGAAGTGAGAGTTACCCTTCTGTGTTGACACCTGCCAAGAGAGCCCTGCTCCTCATCAAGTAACCACCCAATAGCATCCAGAGGAAGCTGGCCTCAGCCATAGCTCAGGAGACTCTGATTCAGTTAAGCCAATCCCAATATTTTTGACACTAAGACTATATGAAGGAGGCTTCTAGGTAAGGTTTCTTAAATGTGAGAAACAAACTCAAGAAGAGGCAGCCACATTTTTCCTCTGAACATTTCATGTCTGTATGTGAAAGCCCAGGACACACTGAATTGTTATGTAGTCATTCCCACCAAAGTCAGAGGCAAGAAAATTCTAGAGCCTGAACAGTGCCCTAAGGTAAGAGAATACCTTATCCATAGACTGCTTGTTTCATGAGACCCTAAGTGTGCACATTGTATAAGTCCATTTAAGAATTTTATCTCTTGCAGAAAGAAACATTCAAACTAATGTCTACTGTGATGATTGAAGTCTGACAAGTCCAAACTCAGCAGGGTGGTCTAGTAGTCTGGAGACCAGAAAAAGCCAATATTGCAATTCAAGTCCAAAGACCATCTATGGAGGAATTCGTCATAGTCTGCAGGTCAGTCATTTATTCTACTTGAGTCTTCACTGACTGGTTGAGACTCATCTGTGGGGCTGTTGAGCCCATGGTTGGAAAGAATGAAGAGAGCATGTGTGCAGGGCTAATCACCCTGCACCCAAACACATAGCCAAACACGGCCAAACATGGAACTGTAGAGTTACTGGCTCCCACAACCGAATGAGCTGAAGAGTCAGCTGTGGGGTTGATAACCCTACAACCAAGCATATGCACAGTAACAGCCCTGGATATCAAGTGGTGCAAATCCATGCAATCCTTTTATTCTATGTAGTAGACAGCTTATTAGGTTTGGGGCAGGCAGCTGCTACATTGCATGACATCACCTCCCAGTGGCCAATCTTAGACCTCCACACTATCACATGCCACCCCAGCTTGTGGGGACGTATTCAGAAGAGGGGTGTGCTTACAGGAAAGTTGACTCATGACTTCTGAGTGCGTGCTAGCCAAAAACAGGACATTACCTGAATCCTTTGCTTCACCTAGTGAGCTAAGCAGATTTGTAGCCTGCACACGCTCAAGACACATCTGAATCCAGGATTGCTGTCCCACATCTCCCCTTCTTTTTTTTCTTCCATAAGCTCAAAGAGTCTGATAATAGTGGTGGTCAATTTGCCTTTGTGTGGCCTGAATGTCCATGGCTATTTTGCAAAAGCAATAAGCAATGCCATCTGAACCCCATTAGCAAGCATCTGTGTCCAACCTAGGGTCCCCAAGTTTAGTTGGAGAGGCTTGTATACACAAACATGATGATCAAGTAAAAGTTCAGTCAGTTTATGCTGAAGGTCGTTTTCCTGCTGAAGGGTGTGGCTGCATTTGTACTCCTGAGGCAACTGCTCCTGTAGCCAAGGATGATGGCCTCTGTGACTCTTTTGTTATGATGAGGAAGGGAGACAGCATGCTCCTGCCTGGTCTGATCTTCCCAAGGTGTGGTCATATTCACAGGCAACCATGCAACTTCTGGAGTCCTAAGAATATAAATAAAGTCAGTAGCATTGTGGGGTGTAATATAATTAGAAATATGACTGTGGTAATTTCCTTGTTTCACCAGTTCAGGTGAGGAGTTAGTTAGAAGGAACACAAAGGAAGCCCTTAGGCAAGCCTGATAGGGATCCTTATCTTAACAATTTCCTCTTCTCACAGAAGGGAGGAAGGGCAAAAATTCCCTCAAAACAGTTAACAGTTTGATTGGAGTTAAGTACTCTCTTTAAGACAAATTGCTTGTAAGGTGCTATTTAAATTTGTAAGGTAGGGCCTATATTTGGATCAAGGGCAGAATCATTGCCAAGAATCAGAGACAGGGCACTAGGCCAAGAGGATGCCACCAGAAACTGTGGGTTTGTCACCTATGCCCATGGTACCTGTAATACCTGGTCTGTCACACTATTGGCTATCAGGGCAGCACAAATGAGAGAAATCCATCAGAATTACAGCTGATTTCTCAGTCCAAATCATGAAAGCTTGAAGAATGTGGACCAAAGTATTCCCTGTGCTAAATGACTCTAGATGCCAACCCATACTACTATATCCAGCAAAAATTTCAATTATGGTTGAAGGAGAAAGAAAAATCTTTCATGACATAAACAAGATGAAAGAATACATGTCTAAGAAACCAACACTCCAGAAAATCCTTGAAGCAATCTAAAGAACAGAGGAAAGAAGCAACTATCCCTAAGCAATTAAAGAGAGAAAGCAACAAAATCATAACAGAGTAAATATAAACCTAGATCAAGAATGCAAACCAAAAATAAGGTAAAAGGAAGCAACACGCATCTCTCAATAATAACCTTAAATACTAATGGTTAAAATTCCCCAATCAAAATGCATAGACTCGGGGCTGGAGAGATGGCGTAGCGGTTAAGAGTGCCGACCGCTCTTACAGAGGACCCGGGTTCGATCCCCAGCACCCACATGGCTGCCGAGAATTGTCTGAAACTCCAATTCCAGGAGAACTCCAGTTCCAGGGGAATCCAACACCCTCTTCTGACCTCCACAGCATTGCACGACATGGGTGCATAGACCTGCATGCAGACAGTACATTGATACACATACAGAAATTTAAAAAAATGCATAGACTCAAAGTAAAATTAATCAGAAGAGATAAAGAGGGTCATTACATCCTTCTCAAAGGAACAATGAACCATGGAGACTTCACAATCCTAAATGTCTATGCACCAAACTCTGGTGCACCTAACTTTATAAATACAACTCTGCAGGACCTCAAGACACAGATTAATCCTAACACACTAATAGGGGGAGATCTATTTTGTCTGATAGAATAGTCACTCCAGTTTGTTTCTTAGTACCCTGGAATATTGTTTTCCATCCTTTCACTCTAAGGTGGCATCTGTCCTTGAGGGTGAAATGGGTTTCTTGTAGACAGCATATGGAAGGGTTCAGTTTCCTAATCCATTCTCCCAGTCTATGTCACCAGAAACTGTGGATTAGTCACCTATGCCCATGGTGCCTGTAATACCTGGTCTGTCACACTACTGGTCATCAAGGCAGCACATATGAGGTCACCAATAGTGGACCTGTGGCTGGTACTGCCCCAGGGGTCTCAAGCTCTGCACCTGTGACTCCAGTGCTTTGAGGATTTTCTGAGGTGTTGGTTTCTTAGACATGTATTCTTTCATTTTGTTTATGTTTGAAAGATTTTTCTTTCTCCTTCAACGATAATTGAAATTCTTCTAGCTGTCATCATTTGGACTGAGAAATCAGCTGTAATTCTGATGAGTTTCCCCTTATATGTAACTTGTTTTTGTCTTGTGGCTTTCAGTATTTTGTCTTTGTTTTGAGCGTCTAGTGTTTTAACAATTATATGCTGTGGGGAGTTTCTTTTCTGGTCCTGTCTCTATGGTGTTCTATGTGTTTCTTGTATTTGAATGGAATTATTTTTTTCAGTTTGGGGAAATTTTCTTCTATTATCCTGTTGAAGATCTGGTCAATAGTGTTGTCTTGGGACTCTTCTCCCTCCTCTATCCTTATGATGTGGAGGTTTGGTCTTTTCATAGTGTCCCACATTTCCTGGTTGTTCCACTCTTGTGTTTTTAAAAAATTTTTCATAATCTTTACTTGAGCTTTCTAGTTGCTCTGTATTATCCTGCAGGTCTGATATTCTTTTTTGTGCTTCTTCCATTCTGCTTCTGAGGCTTTTTCTCATCCTTTCCTATTGGTTGGATGAATATTCAATATCCTTTTTCATTTAACTCACTCTGTAGAACAGGCTGGCCTTGAACTCACAAAGATCCGCCTGCCTCTGCCTCCCAAGTGCTAGGATTAAAGGTGTCTGCCACCATGCCCAGCCTCATCCTGTGATTTCTTTAGATTTTCTACTTCCCTCTGGCACTTGTCATTTTCATCTTGTAGCTTCTTGGTTCGTTGGTCATTTTCTTTTTTCATTTCAGCCTGGGATCTTTTCATTGTTTTGACTTCCTTCCAGAGTTTGTCATTTTCTCCCTCTAGGTCCTTCTTGAGTTTTTCATTCTCTTCCCTTAGTTCTCTGATTTCTTTGACTGTCTACAGTTGTTCTTCTAAGGTCAGTTTCTTGGCTTCTTTCCTTGGAGATCTCATTGTAGATTGTGGGGGTCGTAGAGAGGTGGTTGGCAAAGACCACCCTCTCCAGTTTCCTCGCTGCCGAAAATCTTCACTCTGTCGACCCACAACGGAGTGAGGCTGGGGAGAGTAAGTGCGCTGCCGAACCGAAAGTAACCACAGCAGGGAGTCAAGTCAGAGTATTACAGCTCAAAACTCACTTTACTGTAGGTTTACAGAGGCTTATAAGCTGTGCTGGCTTCCCCCCTCGGGCATGTGTCTCTTCCCAACTGGTCCTTTTAGGAGGCTTAATTTACAAGTCCCTAATTAATCCAATCCCTTCCCTTCCTAGCATAGTCCCTAATTATCATGTTAGTATGCGGAAACTAGCCTCCCTTGCTCGATGGGCGGGGGTGAGTTCGTGAAACTCTAGTACAGGCTTCCTTTTGTCCTTCAGGCCTATCTTCTCAGCTATTCCATGCTGTCATTTCCCCCTTTTTGTTTTATTTGGCATAGCTCCTGTCTTAGGTTGGTGCTTTTACTGGGCTCAGCTCTTACCCGTCTTTGAGTAGATAGCAGCTTTGGCTATCCCC
>VZQC01006291.1:186650-203469 GCA_009823505.1 Rhizomys pruinosus | reverse complement strand
TCAAAAATAGCAGCCAACAATGAACAATTTACTATTAGACTGAATTTTTATCAATTATTATCAATAATTATATTTAATAACAATAACTATAACTATTAATAACAATTACTACTAATAATTAACAACAATCTATCATTAAACTGAATAGTATGCATACTATAAACCCAATTAAAAATTGTTAACACTAAGGGGTATAAAGCAAACATTTTCTATGAATCGAATTTATTTTTGTTTATAGTTAGCTAAATAGATTTAAACCTGTAGGACTATAATGAATTGAAAGCAGGAACTCACATTCACTCACACATACACACAGCTTGAAGATGGGCCTAAAGAAGTGTAAAACAGTTTTATTCAAAGAATTTCTTATTTAAATTAAACCAAAATTAGGGTGGAGGTCCACAGTCTGTCTCCGGAGGATTGGAATCAAAGCTGCACTTTTAAAACACAATGAACATTGCCTCGGGCTGGGCTTTTGCAAAAATGTAGACTAGGCAGCCTGCCTCAAAGCCGAGTAGGGGGAAGGGATGGGGCCCATGGAGTCTGGACACTCAGGGGCGTCCCAGGCCGTATCCTCCTCCCCGAGACCAGGGGATCTCTCAACCTCTTCCGAAGCTGAAATTCCACCCCCAGGAGGTGGGAGGGAGTCGGGGTGAAAAAGCCCAAAGGGGGTCCTGCTCCAAGAATCCTTTCTCTTTCTCTTGCCAGCTTTTTTATTCACCCCCAAACTTCCCAGGAGAAAAGGTTGGCCCCTCTTACCCAGGGAGCCAGAAAGAGGACGTGGTCCCAGGCAGGCTCCACGACCGCATCGGTCAGTTCTAACCCCCTGGATTTTAACATCAATCTCAGCACTTTAAGCGCTGGGTCCTTATCTTTTCCCGTTGCGTTTCCCATCGAGGGGACTCACCCGAAAGACCGATTGGCCCCAGCTGTATTGCTAGCCGTTAGGGTCTCAAGGGGGGTCTTCAAGCCCCATGTTGGGGTGCCAGATGCAGGGGTCATAGAGAGGTGGTTGACAAAGACCACCCTCTCCAGTTTCCTCGCCGCCGAAAATCTTCACTCTGTCGGCCCTCGACGGAGTGGAGCTGGGGAGAGTAAGTGCGCTGCTGAACCGAAAGTAACCACGGCAGGGAGTCAAGTCAGAGTGTTACAGCTCAAAACTCACTTTACTGTAGGTTTACAGAGGCTTATAAGCCGTGCTGGCTTCCCCACTTGGGCATGTGTCTCTTCCCAACTGGTCCTTTTAGGAGGCTTAATTTACAAGTCCCTAATTAATCCAATCCCTCCCTTCCTAGCATAGTCCCTAATTATCATGTTAGTATGCGGAAACTAGCCTCCCTTGCTCGATGGGCAGGGGTGAGTTCGCGAAACTCTAGTACAGGCTTCCTTTTGTCCTTCAGGCCTATCTTCTCAGCTATTCCATGCCATCAGTAGATATCTTCTGTAGGGTTGGTAGACTTTGGTGTGGACTTATTATGAGCTTTTCCCATGTTGTTTTTGCTTTATGTCTTTGGCATGTGGATTTGTCTGTTTATTTGTTTCTTTGAATTCTGGCACCTCAATGTTGGCTGCACAGACTATAATCACCAATGCTCCGCCTGTTAGGTCCTCTGCATCTGAGCTGGAACTTCTGGGAGCAGGTGGTGTGCCCCCCAAGGGACAAGGCAGGTCTGCCTTGCCTCACCAGAATCTCACTCCATTATTATTTTTTATCTGAACCTGCAATACCTGAGGGATATTAGTCTGTTTCTGATCCAAACATTGGAGGAGAATAGTTACAATGAAGAAGAAAAGACTCTCAGCAGAGAGTCAGGGGGCACATTGGAAGACAGTGTCCCAAAGTTGCTCAGCCTGAAAGAGAGGCTTCCTAGAATAAGAAGGCAGATTCTCCAACTTCTCCATTGTGGGGTTCATATACCCAGATTCCCTGGATTGCTTCAAGTGTCCATGTTCAGAGGTGCCAGTTGTGGAGTCATCAGTCCCACAATTGAACAGGCTGAAGAGGGCACACATGGGGTTACTCCAGTAACATTCGAGGGACCACCTTAGAGGATGCAAATCCATTTATTCTATGTAACAGGAAGCTTATTGGGTTTGGGGTGGGCTTCCACTGTATTGTATGACATCATCTTCCAGTGTCCAATCTTAGACCTCCACACCATCATGCATCATCCCAGCCTGTGGGGCATATTCAGAAGAGGGGTGTGCTGTCAAGCAAGCTGACTTATGATTTCTGAGCATGTGCTAGCCCAAAATAGAGCATGCCCTACATCCTTTGCCCCTTCTATTGTGCTAAGCAGATTAGTAGCCTGCACACACTCAAGATATGCCTGAGTCCAGGACTGCTGTCCCCCGCACATCCAGATTACAGACACCAGTTGGCTTTATATAAACTCCATAAAATTAAGAATTAGTCTTGTGCTACTTACTCTTATGTTGCTGTGATAAAACACCATGCCCCAAAGTGACTTATGGAATAAAGAGCTTATTTTGGCTGAGAGTTCCAGAACAAGAGTCCATAATATCAGGGGAGACATGATAGGCAGGTAGCCAGGGCAGGAAGCTGAGAGATCACACCTTCAACCACAAATAGAAGCAGAGAGAGTGAACTGGGTGTGGTGCAAGGCTGTTAACTCTCAAAGCCCATCTCCAGTGACATGCTTCCTCCATCAAGGCCATTCCTCCTAAACTTCCCTATACAGCACCACCAGCTGGAGACTGAGTGTTCAAATTCTTGAGTTTCTGGGGGACATTTTTCATTCAAATCACCACATGTCTCACCTATAAGACCCTCACAGAAACATCTAGAATAATGTTTGACTATTTGGGACAAATGGTCCAGCAAATTTGACATTAGGATTAGCCATCACAACCTCTGTTTTATTTTTTGAACCAGTTTCTAGGGACCTCATCACATTCGGAGAATACCCAAAGCTTTTATGTTGTACATATAAACATTTTCTCTCATTGATGTTATGCTAATTAAAAGAACAAAACCACAATTCTGTATAAATGCTGTAATAGCTGAAGTCAAGACATTATATAAAGGGAACATATAAATGTCAGCCCTAGGAAATAGTTGAAAAAAATCAGAGGTAATAGAAGGCAGAGAAACCAATTTTATAGCAGCTAGAGACAGCACAGTGACTTCTGGGATCCTGAGACTCAACATTCCTAATACTATGAGAAATTGAAAGTGTCAATACCCAAAAGACAACTTTAAGATGAGGCCTCTTAAAGATTGTCTGTTTCAGAGTGCAGGCAGGAAATAGATAGCAGGCTGACACAAGCTATTTAAGAATAGTTGATAAAAGCAGAGCAAGAGAGAGTGGCAAATGCAAGAAAGAAGCAGAAAAATGACAATAGTTAATTTACTGCCCTGGAACAATGAGAATGGGAGCCAAAATACCCATGTTAGATGTGTTTCCCCTGGGTCATAAGAAACTTGAAGAAGAGGTTCCCTCAACTCTTAAGACAAGGAAGACTGATTCAGAAATGTGATCTTCCACCAAAAGATGCAATCAGCCAGAGGAGAACATGGCAGAGGAATGTTCTGCCCTCAGTCCACTCCTTCTATCATCTGCTAGTGTTCTCAGCATGCCAAGGGGAGCCAGAGTGAGGTTGCCAGATAAAACATAAGACACTAGGTTGAATTCGAGTTTCAGGCAAGTGTGGGTATTTATATTAGATAAGTACGATGCATACCTGCATTAAAAAGTCATGGTTATCTGCAATTTAAATGTAACTAAATATTCCTTATTTTTAGTTGCTAAATCTGGGAACTGTAGATTCTGTCTGAATCTACAGAAGTGCCTCTAAACACCATCAGGGCCCAGAAAGGAACCACTCATTAACATATTTGGAGCAGCTAGAATCTTTTTCCTCCTGACTCATGAAACTTGTTGAAACTCCTTCAACAAAGATGACCCCTTTTCTCTAGTTGGTGCCCTGGAAACTACAAAAGATTCTAGGGCAATAAAGATTTTAAAAGTGAAATATGGAGCTAGACAATACTGCTAAGATTTCATAATTTTTAACTAGCATGTTCATTCGTATTAACAAACTCAGGAGAACATAATATCCTTTAGAATCCTCAAAGCAGAATTACCATTCGTTCTATAAATATATCCCTTCACGTTGCTGGGGACCAAGACTGCAGACTGCCCACTTTCTCTCATCACAAATTGTCATATGGTATATCAGACTGTCCTTGGAGTCATACAGACACCATCTTCCTGAACTCAGCTGTGTCCACTTTGCCAAAGATCATCACAGCTGGGCTTGTTGACTGTTGACATCCTGGTATAGAAGGGAGGGGTCAGCACCAAATTTTTGAATGCCATGGTTTGAACTCCTCTTCCTAATTTACATTGGAAGTTGCTAATGTAATAATAATAGATGGGATCTTTAGGAGAATAAATTAAACCTCATTATAGTAGTTTTTTCTCATGAATAAATTGGTACCTGCATGGTTTTTCATTGCTGTGATAGGATAACAGACATGAGTAAATTAAGGAAGGCATTGCTTATTTAGGCTCAGAGTTTCAGAGCAGGGAAGGGATGAAGAAGCAGAGGAGTGTGACAGCAAGGAAGCAGAGAGGAAGAATGCCTGTGTAGATGGCTTTGTATTCTCCCCCGGCCTATAGGACAGCATTTCCCACATTCACGAGCTTCCTCATTCCTTACTTTATCATCATCAAGACCCAATGTGTGCTTTATTGATCTCCCTGGAACTTCTTAAATTAAGTTGACAATCAAGATTGACAACTGCAAGTCCACCTCTTCTAGACCTGACACCCAAACGTATCTCTCTGGGCCATTTGCTCCTGGTCCTCATGTCCATCTCATGATACATCCTGTCAGTCTCCCAAATACCCCATAGCCCCTCCATTGTTCAAAAGACCAAGTTCAAAGTCTCTTCTGAGACTCAGCTGTTATGGCTTGAATCTGAAATGATGCCCCATGGTCTCTGGTTTCTTCTAAGTCTACAACTTATGGTATTATTTGAAAGCTGGAAACCTTTAGGTGAGGTGGCCTGGTTGGCAGAAATAGGTATGTAGGGGAAGGCTTTCAAAGTTATAGCCAGGCCCTGGCTCCAGTCTTGCATTCTTTGCCTCCTGGTCCACAGCCATGGGGATAAGTTGATGCTGGACATTCCCACCAACAAGGACCAAGGCCTCACTACCATGATGGACTGTGATCGTCAAAAACCATAAACCAAAAATAAATCTTTCCTTTCTTAAGTTGCTTTGTCAGGAATTTTGTCACAACAAAAGGTAAATAACACAGAAAATTGTTTACCAGTGGTATAATCACCACTGTGATAAATTTGGACATGTGATTCTAAGTCACAAGTCTATGGAAGAAATTTGGGAAGGTTTGGAGCTATAGGATAGAGAAGTCTGAGAGTGCTGTAAGCAGAGCTTAAAGGGACATCCAGTTCTGCTTAGAGTTCAGAAGACCAGAATGCTGATAGACATGTGGACAACAAAGACTTGTGCTCATGAGATTCTAGATGGAAACAGGACAATTTTGGTGACTGGACTAGAGGTCATTTGTCTTACTTTCTGGCAAAGAATATAGCTATACATGCCAATGTTGTAAAAATTTTAGTGAGGCTGAATTTTAAAGTAATGGAGTAATTTATTTTGCAAAGAAAATTTAGAGCAGCATAAAATTTAGGCTGTTGCATGATTGTTACTTGCTGCTTTTAGTCAGGTTTACAGTGAGAATTGGGAGAAAATATTGGAACAAAAAGATGTAAAATAATGTGCAATTTGATGAGGAGAAAAGCGTGAGGGCATTTAATGTTACAGACAGCAGAGTTGTAATGACAAAGAGATTAATGTCACTAAACACACTTTGTACTGGGACAATAAGAAAGTGCCTTGCAGGCAAGATCCCACTCAAAAAAGGCTGCAGGATGTAAAAAATACAAACACATTTGAAAGATTTTCATTCAAAATTAGAGTGCCTAAAAACAGAGTTAATGGAGAAAGGTGAAGGGATGCCCTACTGGAAAAAGCCATACCTGGGGGAATGTTTTCCTTGGCTCAGCTCCACAGTCAGTGACCCTTGTAGCTATGGTTCAAGGTGGCTTGTCTGCCACTTGAGCTGACAGCAGAATTCAGTATTGTCCATGTGCTGCTGATATTACAGACATGCAGAATGTGAGATTTACAGCATCAGAGAGACTTGCTGTAAGGTTACAGGGTAAAGCCAGTTAAACCAGGCTTTGCATAGTGGTTGGGATCCTCATGGAGAGTCCAAGGCAGGACAATGCACAAAGCTTTGAGGGTAAAACCCAAATCGTAATGGAGACCCCAGGTATTGGAGATGGCAGGAAAGTTGAACATCTGCTAAGGAAAGCTGAAGGCACTTTTCTTTCAAAGGCAGCTCTATAGGTCCCTTATTTCTATAGTCAACTCTTGGTCATCAATGAATATATATATATATATATATATGTATATTATATTCATCATGGATAGGTCAAATTTGCATCCAGCTCTACATTTTATTTTGATTATTCATTTCACTTCAGATTTTTTTTTGGAACTTGTTTTTCTTCATCGGTTGGGCTGCGGTTCACTATTCATTTGTGACAGAAACATGACTTCTAAGAATAACGAGAAGAGCTTAAGTGCAGAGGGCTACAAATGAATGACAGAAGTCCACTGTTTACTCATAAATATTTGTCAAGCTTATAAAACGAATTAAATAACAAGTACTGAAAAAATAAGTAAGCTATCAACTATAACTTTCAGAGAACTTAAAAATAAATGCATCTTCTAAAATAAGAGATCTGGTGAGAAAGGCTTGAGACAAACAAGGAAGAAAGACATAAGGAGTTAACCATACCACTTGAAATATTCATCCTAAAGCATGTAATTTATTGTTTTACCTTGCATAAGATTTTGGTTAAATTGACAGATGCCATGGCAAAGTCAAGTCTGCTATACAGGTTGTAAAATTTTCTTAATATAATTTTGCTAACTCCTCCCTTTTAGCAAGATAACCACTCAAGTATTTACTAGGAAAAACATACAATTCTCTGAATATTTATTTATTTATTTATTTATTTATTTATTTATTTTTTGGTCTTTTCAAGACAGGGTCTCCCTGTAGTCCCAGCTGTCCTGGAACTCACTCTGTAGACCAGGTTGGCCTTGAACTCACAAAGATCCGCCTGTCTCTGCCTCCCAAGTGCTAGGATTAAAGGCGTGCACCACCACGCCTGGCTTCTCTGAATATTTATAATGGACACAATGATCACACATGGATTGTGTTTTCATTAACTACACAAGTATTCATTCATACCAGCATATAATTATAACAAATATTTTTCACTCATAATTCCAAACCAAGTTTCCATCAATGGCTGGAGCAAGTTAAGTGAGCCTGAAGTCACACAAAAGAATCAAATTATGTCACTAATTTAAGATAATAAGAAGAGCCTGTCTCAAATTGTCAGGGCAAAAAAAAGGATGTCTTCTAAGAAAGGTGTAATACTGCTGTGGTATATTGCAAAAATGTAAAAAAATATATATATTGCAAACTTCCCCTGCTTTTATTGGCTCTCCTTATAATTGGTCCCAGGACTTGCTCCAGCCAGGACTTAGTAAACACAGCACAAGCAGATGCTTGAAAAGTCCTTCTATACAGTGACTCCCTAATCTACCACTCACCCTGCCACCACCACTGTGTCATCAGGACCTGCTTCCTTTGCTACATGATGAATGACACGTGGCCAGAGCGCCCTTAACACTTCCAGTAACCTTTCACCAATAGCCTGCAATGAGAGTGAGACCATCCTGGATGCCAACCCAACCAGCCATGACTAGAGAGCCTACCTCGTAGACCCCAAAATAAGAAATACTGTTTGTTGTTTCAAGTCACTGTGTTTCCAGGTGATTAGGGAAAGCTAAGCAAAAAAGAAAATTCTCTTTTTGTGTGCAATATACATCACATTATATATTATGCATGTGAGTAGATATTTAGACATATATACAGAGAGAGAGAGAGAGAGACATACCTACACATTATCTTCTAGAAATATACAAATTTAATACTAACTTGTTCAGGATTCACACTTCAGCTTCTTCTAAAAGGCAAGGCAAACTTTCACTATATAGTGATGTGAGACTGTTGCCCAGTGTGCTGTCACAACAGAAATACTGCTAAATTTATCAGAGCAGTTCTGAAGCTACTGACAAAGGAAAAGTAAAGGCATATGATGAAAATTTAAGGAATACATTTCTCCAGAATTTTCTGAATGAATGAGATATCCCTTTACTGACTTACCATATCATCATTATAAACAATATTGACATATTCCACCTGTACTATGAATTTTCACATGATGATTTTTGCCTTTAAGATCTTCCAGGATTCGATTTTTAAATCTTCTGTTGACTTAAAACAGAAATTCAGTGTTTTATTCTAAATAAGATCTAGGCTGCTTCTCAAGTCAAAAATAAAAATCTTTTTTCAGATTGTATCCCAATTTTTGAAAATTATGTTCTGTTTATGTTAATTTTATGATCTTAAAATGAAAATTATGTTGAGTTTATGATCTTAAAAGATAAATGCTGGGGCTACAGAGATAGTTTAGTGGTTACCAGCGCATACTGTTCTTTCAGAGAGCCTAACTGCAGTTCCAGCACCCACAGTCCACATAACCATCTCTAATTCTACCTTCTTCTAGACTCCATATACAACTTCACTCAATATATAAACTCTACAAAATTACCCATGCTTACACATAGCTTAAAAATGAATCTTAAAAAAGAATAAGTAAAAAATATAAATAAAGATAGATGATAGATAGATAGATAGATAGATAGATAGATAGATAGATAGATGATAGATGATAGACAAACCCGGGGATGGTAGTGCATGCTTTTAATCCCAGCACTCGGGAGGCAGAGTTAGGTGGATCTCTGTGAGTTCAAGGCCAGCCTGGTCTTCATAGTGGGTTCCAGGATAGCTGGAGCTACAGGGAAACCCTGTCTCAACTTAAAAGAAAAAAAAAACCTACATAAAACTATGCCTAAAACAGATATAAATACAGGCAAAGTACACATGGGAAAATGCACAATTTTGTTGTTCAAGAAATAGAAATAAAAAACCTGTTCACATACATTTAAGTGCCATAATCAAAACAATGGAAAATAACATGTTGGGAAGCTTCAGAATTTTAACTAGTCTTGATGTGGACCAATAGGAGGCAGTGTAGTCACTTTTAGGATGTTCTCTAATGATCAGCTCTGAGTTCCAGTGTTTCATGGGATAAATGA
Organism: Rhizomys pruinosus; assembly: GCA_009823505.1. Classification (NCBI taxonomy): domain Eukaryota; kingdom Metazoa; phylum Chordata; class Mammalia; order Rodentia; family Spalacidae; genus Rhizomys; species Rhizomys pruinosus. The sequence continues at coordinate 194,173 of VZQC01006291.1, read as the reverse complement.
TGTCAAGTACTGAGGAAATGAGACATTGCAGCAATTATTTAAAGAAATCCACATCAATACGGCACTTTAACCTGAATACCTAGGTTTCAGAGTAATGTTAAGGGTTTTAGGAGTTGAGGTTCACTCACGGAGGCAGCTGAATACTTGACATAGAAATTCATTTTGATGCACCATTTTTCTCAACTAGTTCAAATACACCCTCTCCCACTTCATTCTTCTGTTGGCACATAGCAAAATTGATTTTTAAGTTGATCCCCTGTAACAGTCTGGGGTCATTTACACGAAACATGATGTTAGTCATCGCAATGTTACAGAATTCCTGCTAATTTTGTGGGGAGGGGGGCTAGGTAACAGGTTTTAATGTGACCATTAAAACAGCCTGTCCATGGAAAGCAATTATCAAATGATGTGTACTATGCCATCCAGATATTCATATTCCATACAAATGTTCATATCAGGGATGATAATGAGTACTAGGAATGATCAGACTTGAATTTGTGGTCTATGGAAGGAAAAAAAAATCATTCCAGGTGGGCAGCCAATAGATAAAAGAACAAGCAGAGCACAGACATTGATCTGTGTTCTTTGAGTGCAATGGAGCCTTTCTTGGCTTTTGGTAGGTGTTTCTTGGGGAGTTTGGGAGCCAGGGGATCAATGGTCACCAAAGCCACCACCAGAGTCAGTTTGTTGTCTCCTCAAGAAGAATGAGGAATCAGACAAGCAGTGAGCAGGCTAGCATGGATCTATTAGGGAAGTGAGAGTGGGAGGGGCTCCAAGAAAGGAACGCCCACACTCTCCCCCTCAGGGGCCTTCTGTGGGACTTACAGTGGGAGCTGGGTGGAGACTGAAGTAATCTTTATTGGGATTGGTCATTTTTCATTGCAGCACGGGCTGAGTCAGTAAGGTGCTTTGACATCCTCTACAGGACTCCCAACCAGAGAATGATCCAACAGGGAAGGGGTCAGGCATGGTAATGATCCCCATGGACTAGCCCTAGCTGCCTAAAGGGAGCTTGATTTCCGTCTCGACAAATTTTTATTTATGTATAACATATACATTTTTAAAATATATGATTACATATTTTTTTAATTTTTTTTAATTAATTTTATTTATTTCCATATGTGTATGAATGTACTGTCTGCATGCAAGTTTGTGCACCCGTGTTGTGCAAAGCCGCGGAGGTCAGAAGAGGGTGTCGGATTCCCCTGGAACTGGAGTTCTCCTGGAATTGGAGTTTCAGACGGTTCTCGGCCGCCATGTGGGTGCTGGGGATCGAACCCGGGTCCTCTGTAAGAGCGGTCAGTGCTCTTAGCCGCTAGGCCACCTCTCCAGCCCCATGATTACATATTTTAATGTAAAGATACACTCTCTAAAGTGACAAGAAATGCTTGTTTGGCATATCACATTTTCTCTATTATCAATCACTCCTTTCCTGATAGAGCTTACAGTCTTTCTCATATTTTTTATATATTTTTAAATTTTATTTTATGTGTATGAATGTACTGTCTGCATGCAGGTCTGTGCACCCATGTCATGCAATGCTGATGAGGTCAGAAGAGGGTGTCAGATTTCCCTGGAACTGGAGTTAAATATGGTTTTTAGCCACCACGTGGGTGCCGGGAATCAAACCCAGGTCCTCTGCAAGAGTAGTCGGCGCTCTTAACTGCTGGGCCATCACTCCAGCCCCAGTCTTTCTCATATTTTGCCATCAAGAATGGTACACAGTGCCCAATAAGCATTGATTATAACAAACTATTTCATGAGTTCATGTTTAAAATAAACATACTGATAGGATGGGGCTGGAGAGAGTGCTCAGTGATTAAGAGCATGTGCTTGTCTTGCAGAGCACCCATGTTCAGTTCCTAGCTCCCATGTTGGGCAACTCAGAACTGACTCTTAACTCCACCAGGGCAGGATCTAATGCCTCTGTCTACTGAGCACACCTGCACTCACATACACATCCTACCCCCTTATACACAATAATAAAATGTTTAAATAATAAGAAATGAAGCACAATTTGACAAAATAAACTCATCCTCAAACTAAATCAAAGTTCAAAATCACCTCAAAAATAAACTAGAATCCAGAATCTACTACTGATATAACCCTGGGTGATTACTGTAGACTACAGTGAGTCTTCCCCAAATTCATATGTGGCACCCTAAGCTCCAGCATGACTATCTGGAGATCTGATCTTTAGGAGTAATTAGGGTTATTTAGGTCATAAAGATGGGGAGCTATTAGAAGATAATGACTTCTCCTTTTCTCCCACAAAAAGAGGATATAGAATAAGACTAGGAAAAGCATTTGTTAGACACCAAAGCCTGTCAGAAACTTATTTTGGGCCATTCAACCTCCCAAACTGAGAAAATGGGTTTCTGTTGTGTAAGCCACCCAGTCACAGCAGCCACATTGTCATGCCAGCCCTCGGGGACAGAAGATAGCCTACCTAAGCCTCCCTTGACCACAATTCCTTTGAATTGTCAAGGCAAGTACTAAGATTTCTTTCAAATCTAACCCTAGATGATTAGATTTCCCACTAACCCCCTAAGATTTCACTATCTGAATCCCTACTATCTCAGACTCAGGGAAAACATTCCATTGTAGAGAGTATGAAGGAAGATTTCTTTTTGTGCCGAACAGGGACCACACAGCCCTGCTAAGGGGAGGGGGACACAGCACCTGCCAGCAACTGCTGTAGGGAGGGGGCCTCTCAGTGCAGAGACCAGCCGGCTACTTCCTGTAGCCCGGTGGTACTTCCAACTCAGGCCCTTAGCCTGGACCCACAAGACACGTGTTCCATTCTTGGCCGTGACTTCCCACCTGCCCAGAGACTGCTGAACCCTGGACAGGAATTTCCAGGCTGATGGCTGTTGGCCTATCTTCAGCCTATGTCCACTCACAACACCAGCTACCCAGATTTGTGGTCTGCACAGGACCTCTTTCCAACCCACTGGCCACCCGAAGGAAATGCAGGCCTACCTTGGCCTGTATGCGAGCAATAATTAATAAAAATGACGGCCGGGAATTCCGTGATGATGTTACCGGGAAATTCAAATTTACTCCTTGATACAGCCTACTTTTATAAACCAAATGACATCAGTTCCCAGAGCCAATCCTAGGCCCCCAACTCCTCGCCACTGCACACCATTGCCCCACCCAGCATCACCCAGCTAGGCCATGTTGTTTGCTCCTCCTCGGGGCAGGGTCAGACTCTTGGCCACGTGGTGCCCTGAGGCGTGCTAGCTGAAAACTAGCCTCCAATTCAAACTGGATCTTTCTACAAGAGTACAACTAGGTACAAGAGGTAAATCAAAGCCTGTGGTCTGCCCCCACCCCCCATCAGCATAATTATAGGACTGATGCTGCCTAAACCTCAACTCTTGAGTTTTATGTCAAATCTAAGAAAAAATTACATTTTAATACACTTAAAACTTGCCTTTAAAGTGGAGATTAGGAGGAAGATTAACCACTAGATTAGGAGGAAGGTGAAAGTTGAGATAGAGGTTGGAAAATGGGTACCAAATACAGTTAGAAAAGTGGAATAAGTTCTAGTATTTACTATATACACAGTAGGGTACTTATAATAATTTATTGCTTATTTCAAAACAGCCAGAAGAAAGTATTTTGAATGTTCTTAAGACAAAGAAATGATAAATCTTCGAAAGGATGGAAATACCAATTACCCAATTTGAATATTAGACATTGTATATTTGTTTTCTGGTTTTGTATGGTTGGATTTGTTTTGGGTATTTTGAGATAGTCTCACTGCATAGCCTTGAACTCTTGATCCTTCTGCCTCATATCCTACGGGCTGGGATCACAGGCATGCATCATTATACTTAGCTATAGATTATATGCTTGTATTGATCTATTATATCATATGACATAAATGTCAATGATCACTCTGTTTTCACTAAAACTTTTTTCAACAGGAAGAAATTGATTGGGGATGTAACTCAGTAGCAGGGTGCTTGCCAAAGGAGTGCAAGAATTTGCATGCAATCCTCAGCACCATCAAAATAAAATAAAATTGGCTCACTTAAAAAACTTTATATTGAGGTTTTGTGCATTTCGTACACATTTCCCAATCAAATTTAGACCCATTTCTCCATCCGTGCCCCCTCCACCAGAGCACATGCATTCTGTCATGCATGTTAAATCCTGCCTTGCATCTTGTTCTTAGTCTTTTTAAACTTTTTAAATGTAGAATTTTACTGTTTTGGTCAGTTCCTTGAACAAGTCTTTTGTTGTTATTGTTCCCTTTAATGTTATATTACTCAAAAATACATATATACCAAAATTACAGAGTCTGAAAATAAACTATAGGTTAATTCCAAAACACATTTGGGATTCACGTTTTAACAGTAATTTTTCATGCAGCTAAAAGAAATATAACTTTACATTCCCAGGTTACATAGCAAGTTGATGTGTGTTTTAATGTACTTTTTATTCTTTTTTTAATTTTTATTTATTTCTGTATGTCTATGAATGTACTGTCTGCATGTAGGTTTGTGCACCCGTGTCATGCAATGCCACGGAGGTCAGAAGAGGGTGTCGGATTCCCCTGGAACTGGAGTTCTCCTGGAATTGGAGTTTCAGATGGTTCTCAGCTGCCATGTGGGTGCTGAAGATCGAACCCGGGTCCTCTGTAAGAGCAGTCGGTGCTCTTAACCACTAGGCCATCTCTCCAGCCCCTTAATGTACTTTTAAATAAGAGATTGACTCTTTCTCATAAATCTTAGAACTTAGAAAAATAGAGACATAAACTTCAAACTATATCTATAGTAACATCAGGCAATGTGGTATTATATTTACTAAAAAAAATGACTCAGCTTGACTTACATATCAGGATTTGGTGCTAGAAGTTAGCTACTTGCTAAGCAAGCAATAGCTAGATGGAACTACTTTTTTTTTAATTTTATTTATTTCTGTATGTGTATCAATGTACTGTCTGCATGCAGGTCTGTGCACCTGTGTCATGCAATGCCGCGGAGGTCAGAAGAGGGTGTCGGATTCCCCTGGAACTGGAGTTCTCCTGGAATTGGAGTCCCAGACGGTTCTCGGCCGCGATGTGGGTGCTGGGGATCGAACCCGGGTCCTCTGTAAGAGCGGTCGGCGCTCTTAACCGCTAGGCCATCTCTCCAGCCCAATGGAACTACTTTTTAATCAATTTTTGGTAACAATAAAAGAAATCCATAAAACGAAAGAAAGCAGCCACAAATCCTTCTAGAATTCTGGACCCTCCCTTGGTGGTACATGTGCTAAATTGGAGAACGTATTAGGGTAGCTTATGAAAACAAGAATATAAACATTTCCTTAGATTGTAAGATTTTGTGTTGAAAGGAACTAACTTCCTTTTCTTTTTTTATTAAGACAGGAAATATTAACTGTTATATCTGTTAAATTTTCATGAGCTGGAGAATATGATTTGATGCATTATCTAAAGGGGGATGATAGGATTCCCAGCCAGGCAGTAGAACTTCCGTTTGACATCTGCATTAGCATAAACCCCACTCTCTTCATGCCAGGTATTGATGCCAGATCTTTTGGAGCCATCTAGATCTGTGAACTGAGAACCGCACTTCCTGTGGACTGTGGAGTTCTCCTCTGGATGGGGACAAGCCTGAGGGGAGGAAAAAAAAAGGCATAGTGTTCAGTGACTGATACATGCATGAAAGAGCAAGGCCCCCAAATCGGTTCTCAGGAGTAAAGGTAAATTTTCAACAATGGATTAATTTGATTTCACCAAATGCCTCAATGAGGCATTTATAAAAAGTACTTCGGACCCTGAAAGAAGAATCTATCCTGTGAGTATCTGAATTATAAGATGAAAAAATTAAGTTATAAATTTTTTTCTAAATTCAGTACAAACATAAAGGCCATTTCAAATGTTAGGGTAGTCTAATTAAGACCAAAACAATCAGAATTAACTACTGTTTAGCACCTTTTGATGTTGTTGTTAACACACCATAATCTCTTGGAAGAATAGTGTCTTGGGTTCCATCTATAATAATTGTTATTAAGTCATACTTCCCACAGAAATGGTAAAGGCCAAGCTCCAAAATTCATTCCTATGAGAAATTTAACCTCAAAACAACCTAACATAGTTTAAGATGTTTATTTTTAGGCCAGTTCATAAAACCATCATAGTAATAAAATGAGACAGTATCATTGACCATTGGCCAAGGAAATATTGATTCTTCATACTGCACTAGGAGGAATAAGAGTTCTGGAACATAAAATCTTTTAACTGATTACATGTAATTAATTTCTGCTTTAAATTGGTTCTAAATTTAAGGCACCAGAATAAGATCAAAATTAAATCACCAAAGCTGTAACAAATGAAAGACTGCCAAAGTAACTCTAAGCTTAGACTGCTCTCTTTAAAATAATTGGTTTCTTAAACCATATGTTCAACCATAGTGCCCACTTATCTGTTGAATGACTATTATGGGTTGAGCACAATACTTGAGAGCTGATGTCTTTTGGCTCATGCCTGGATTCTGAGGTATGAATTCTTACTTCCATTTCACACATAAGTAAATGCAGTTTGCTTAAAATCTCAGGAGGGAATGTACAAGAAGCGAATGAGAAGTAACTGAAGCTGGTCTAGAAATTAGGTCTGTCTGACATAAGACCTAGTGTCCCTCCAGGGGCCTTTAATGGCTAAGTGATGAAAAGAAATATAAACTATGATATCATAAACCACATGTATTTTGAAATTTTCTTTTATCTTTTATCTGGATACTGTTCTGGGTTTGGGGACTTTTCTTTTGGTTGGTTGGTTAGCTGACTAGAAAATGGTTGGATGGAATGATGGATGGCCCTTCGGAGACAGGTTCTTTAAATTTGATTTAGTATTATTGACCCAAACTATCTCTTCGGCAGAATCTTCTCATTCTTTCCTCACTAGAGTCAAACGAATGAGTTTCACATGCAAGGTCAATGTATATTCTTTACCATCTTATAGGGAGAGGGGAGGATATATGTTTATGAGGTGAATGACAAGTCAGAGTGTCAAAAAAGGAGAGTGATTCTGACAGCATAAGTATTACACTAGAAATAGAAAAGACTGGATCAAGAACAGTAATTAGAATTGGGTCTCAGCACCTCACATGTCATCATCATTAGATGAATGGATAGATGTAGTCTGTACACTCAGGGAAATATTATCTGGTACCAAGAGAAATAAAATGCTGATAAATGTAACATGGATAAAAACATTATTCTAAGTAAAGCAAGCCAAACACTTAAAAATGGCAAATTCTATGGTATGTGAATTGTATCTCAGTTAACACACACTAGAGTGTGCCTCCCACTGTGAGTTATCAGTGAACCAGCTCTAAAAACAAAGTAAAGCAAACAAAGCAATGGGTAGCAGTTGCAGGTCTCCGCTGCTGCTGACCCACAGTGGCCAGTGTCAGGGACACAGAAAAAAATGGACTGGTGCTTAATCTTTCACTAACTGTTGAGAGCTCGTTTTCTTGAATCCCTTCCTCCCAGTTCTCAGTGTGTAGCTG
>VZQC01006291.1:168753-185112 GCA_009823505.1 Rhizomys pruinosus | reverse complement strand
AAAAAAAAAGGCATAGTGTTCAGTGACTGATACATGCATGAAAGAGCAAGGCCCCCAAATCGGTTCTCAGGAGTAAAGGTAAATTTTCAACAATGGATTAATTTGATTTCACCAAATGCCTCAATGAGGCATTTATAAAAAGTACTTCGGACCCTGAAAGAAGAATCTAGCCTGTGAGTATCTGAATTATAAGATGAAAAAATTAAGTTATAAATTTTTTTCTAAATTCAGTACAAACATAAAGGCCATTTCAAATGTTAGGGTAGTCTAATTAAGACCAAAACAATCAGAATTAACTACTGTTTAGCACCTTTTGATGTTGTTGTTAACACACCATAATCTCTTGGAAGAATAGTGTCTTGGGTTCCATCTATAATAATTGTTATTAAGTCATACTTCCCACAGAAATGGTAAAGGCCAAGCTCCAAAATTCATTCCTATGAGAAATTTAACCTCAAAACAACCTAACATAGTTTAAGATGTTTATTTTTAGGCCAGTTCATAAAACCATCATAGTAATAAAATGAGACAGTATCATTGACCATTGGCCAAGGAAATATTGATTCTTCATACTGCACTAGGAGGAATAAGAGTTCTGGAACATAAAATCTTTTAACTGATTACATGTAAATAATTTCTGCTTTAAATTGGTTCTAAATTTAAGGCACCAGAATAAGATCAAAATTAAATCACCAAAGCTGTAACAAATGAAAGACTGCCAAAGTAACTCTAAGCTTAGACTGCTCTCTTTAAAATAATTGGTTTCTTAAACCATATGTTCAACCATAGTGCCCACTTATCTGTTGAATGACTATTATGGGTTGAGCACAATACTTGAGAGCTGATGTCTTTTGGCTCATGCCTGGATTCTGAGGTATGAATTCTTACTTCCATTTCACACATAAGTAAATGCAGTTTGCTTAAAATCTCAGGAGGGAATGTACAAGAAGCGAATGAGAAGTAACTGAAGCTGGTCTAGAAATTAGGTCTGTCTGACATAAGACCTAGTGTCCCTCCAGGGGCCTTTAATGGCTAAGTGATGAAAAGAAATATAAACTATGATATCATAAACCACATGTATTTTGAAATTTTCTTTTATCTTTTATCTGGATACTGTTCTGGGTTTGGGGACTTTTCTTTTGGTTGGTTGGTTAGCTGACTAGAAAATGGTTGGATGGAAAGATGGATGGCCCTTCGGAGACAGGTTCTTTAAATTTGATTTAGTATTATTGACCCAAACTATCTCTTCGGCAGAATCTTCTCATTCTTTCCTCACTAGAGTCAAACGAATGAGTTTCACATGCAAGGTCAATGTATATTCTTTACCATCTTATAGGGAGAGGGGAGGATATATTTTTATGAGGTGAATGACAAGTCAGAGTGTCAAAAAAGGAGAGTGATTCTGACAGCATAAGTATTACACTAGAAATAGAAAAGACTGGATCAAGAACAGTAATTAGAATTGGGTCTCAGCACCTCACATGTCATCCTCATTAGATGAATGGATAGATGTAGTCTGTACACTCAGGGAAATATTATCTGGTACCAAGAGAAATATAATGCTGATAAATGTAACATGGATAAAAACATTATTCTAAGTAAAGCAAGCCAAACACTTAAAAATGGCAAATTCTATGGTATGTGAATTGTATCTCAGTTAACACACACTAGAGTGTGCCTCCCACTGTGAGTTATCAGTGAACCAGCTCTAAAAACAAAGTAAAGCAAACAAAGCAATGGGTAGCAGTTGCAGGTCTCCGCTGCTGCTGACCCACAGTGGCCAGTGTCAGGGACACAGAAAAAAATGGACTGGTGCTTAATCTTTCACTAACTGTTGAGAGCTCGTTTTCTTGAATCCCTTCCTCCCAGTTCTCAGTGTGTAGCTGTCAGCGTTGAGTAGGACTGACCTTGGTCTAGGGCTAGGGACAGAATCCAGTTAGCCCAAGAACATGGGCACATTTTCAACCCATTCTCAAGAAAGCAGGTCTTCTAAACTTAGAACGAATTGTTTTAGACTTAACTGAATGGGGAGGCTTCTGTCCAGATTGCTATTGAAAGCACTCCTGCGGCCCAGGCACCAAGAAAGCAAAGGGTTTTCCTTCTTCTGTTTCTTTTCCATGCTGGAGATTGAATCAGGGCTGTATACATGCTAAGCTAGTGCTGCAATACTGAAATATATCTCAAACCCCACCCCACCCACCCCTGCCTTTTGTTAGTTGAGACAGGGTCTCACTATGCCACCTTGGCTGCCCTGCCACTGCTTCCTGAGTGATGGTATTAAAGGCAAGCCCCACCATGCCCGGCTAAGCTCCTCCTCTTCTTAAGCTTTCTGTTTGCCTGTTTAGTTTATTTTGAGAGTTTCTCACTAAGTTCCCTGGGGCTGGTTTTGAGCTTGCTGTCCTTCTTGTCTTCAGAGTAGCTGGGATTACAGACCTGGCTGAAATCAATACTCCTATAAAGCAGATTTGATGAATATAAAGGGCACAACTGGCCAAAGTGTAGAAGAAGACTGCATAGTGTGGGTCCCTGGACAGGACTCCTATATTAAAGCTCCACCCACCCAGTGCTCAGCGACCACTGTGGAAGAGGGGTCAGAAGACTGTGAGAGGCAGGGGAGGGGGTGCATGACCATGTGGAAGCAGTCTGGCAAAGCTTAAGAAGAGGAGGAGCTTAGCCGGGCATGGTGGGGCTTGCCTTTAATACCATCACTCAGGAAGCAGTGGCAGGGCAGCCAAGGTGGCATAGTGAGGACCCTGTCTCAACTAACAAAAGGCAGGGGTGGGTGGGGTGGGGTTTGAGATATATTTCAGTATTGCAGCACTAGCTTAGCATGTATACAGCCCTGATTCAATCTCCAGCACGGAAAAGAAACAAGAAGAAGGAAAACCCTTTGCTTTCTTGGTGCCTGGGCCGCAGGAGTGCTTTCAATAGCAATCTGGACAGAAGCCTCCCCATTCAGTTAAGTCTAAAACAATTCGTTCTAAGTTTAGAAGACCTGCTTTCTTGAGAATGGGTTGAAAATGTGCCCATGTTCTTGGGCTAACTGGATTCTGTCCCTAGCCCTAGACCAAGGTCAGTGCTACTTCACACTGGCAGCTACACACTGAGAACTGGGAGGAAGGGATTCAAGAAAACGAGCTCTCAACAGTTAGTGAAAGATTAAGCACCAGTCCATTTTTTTCTGTGTCCCTGACACTGGCCACTGTGGGTCAGCAGCAGCGGAGACCTGCAACTACTACCCATTGCTTGTTTGCTTTACTTTTGTTTTTAGAGCTGGTTCACTGATAACTCACAGTGGGAGGCACACTCTAGTGTGTGTTAACTGAGATACAATTCACATACCATAGAATTTGCCATTTTTAAGTGTTTGGCTTGCTTTACTTAGAATAATGTTTTTATCCATGTTACATTTATCAGCATTATATTTCTCTTGGTACCAGATAATATTTCCCTGAGTGTACAGACTACATCTATCCATTCATCTAATGAGGATGACATGTGAGGTGCTGNCTGTTTGCCTGTTTAGTTTATTTTGAGAGTTTCTCACTAAGTTCCCTGGGGCTGGTTTTGAGCTTGCTGTCCTTCTTGTCTTCAGAGTAGCTGGGATTACAGACCTGGCTGAAATCAATACTCCTATAAAGCAGATTGGATGAATATAAAGGGCACAACTGGCCAAAGTGTAGAAGAAGACTGCATAGTGTGGGTCCCTGGACAGGACTCCTATATTAAAGCTCCACCCACCCAGTGCTCAGCGACCACTGTGGAAGAGGGGTCAGAAGACTGTGAGAGGCAGGGGAGGGGGTGCATGACCATGTGGAAGCAGTCTGGCGGGTTCCTGGGACCTTGCCCGTATGGACTTATAGCACCGGAAACACATGTGCAAGAGCCATGCAAACTCAGTCAGACAAAACCCAGCAGAGAACTGGGGAAATGGGCGGGGGCCACAACTCTGGCAAGGGACGACTGGAAGCTGACCACTGCCAGATAAGAGGCAGTTGATCCTCTTAAGAGAGTGATGCTAGACAGGATGAACAGGCTCCAGTGGATGAACTCGTGCCAAGAGACACCTTGGTACATAAACCTGACTTGACTGGCCTTAACACATATGACAAAATGCATGAAGTCCTGTGGGCAGCTATGGGGGGGGGTAGAAAGGGAAGGAGTGACTAAACATGATTAAGATGCTAATGTACAAAATTCACAAAGATTCAATAAAAAGTATTTTTAAAAAGCAGTTTTGAGAGTCACTAAATACCATAATCTGTTGCTGTATTGATTCTTTACTAAAGTCCAACATCTCTAAAAAAAAAAAAAGTGAGCTGGTCGATTGACTTTATTGCCTGACTTAGTCTGAGCTTGGTTTGTGTATCTTACTAAAAGCATCCTGACATTCACCAGAATAACAAGCTATGTGAGAATGCTGAAGCCCTTAGGAGTGAGTCAAAGCCCCAGCAGCAGGCCACATATTAGAAAGTGAGGGTGGCCAGTGAATTCATGATGAGGCAGATGACTGGGAGTCAGGAGGGTTGACATACAGAACAGGTGAAACAACAGGCGTTCAGAAAGTAGAACTGATTACTAGGAAATACATTAACTAGTGATCTGGTGGATAGAAATTATCTTAGAAATGATAGATAGCAAAGACGTTTTTCAAAGTTTACTACAAAAGCCCTCAGAGGCGGCATGGAAAGAACAGGTATCCTACAATGACTGCACCCCACACCCCAAAGCAAAGGAGAAGTGGTGGGGGCCCGAGCAAGCAAGCAGGCAATCCAGAAACCAACAAATGAGAGATCATCTGAAAATTATTAATCCCACTCTCAGGGTAAGTAACCACTCATCTGCTCCAAAGGAGTTTAAAATGTGTCTCAGAACAATATCAAAGAACAAAGAAATGTTGGCTTCTAGCATGCAAAACAGGATTGTTTTATATCCAGAGGGAAAATAGCCTCATGATAAACGGTCAGTGGCTTGAAGAGTTTAGAATATCAGAGTCGCCGCCTGACATCCCAGATCCATCGCCTCACTCCGACGAATAGCACATGGCGCCCACTTTCTTAATATCAATGCTGCGCCGAGCTGCTGGGGCTCTTGACCTCACTCCTCAAGGGACAATCTCAGCACTTCTTCACAAGCACTTGGTTATTCTGTTGTGAATGTCAAGGACTGTCTTTATAAGTACACAAACCCAAGCCTGCAAGGTCTAAGGTCAAGGCAATAAAGTCGACACTCGACAGACCTCACTTTTTTTTAGAGATGTTGACTCTTAGTGAAAGATCAAATACGAGCAACAGGCCATTGATTCGGAATATTTACGTTGATCTCAAAACTCGCTTTTTAAAATACTTCTTTTATGAATCTTTGTTGAATTTGTACATATAGCATCTTAATCGGTGATTTCAGGTTACCACTCCTTACCTATCTCTATACCCCCCACCCATATCTACCCACAGGACTTCCTGCATCCTGTCATAAATTTTAAGGCCCATCAAGTAGCGGTTTAAATCGATCAACGGGGCTCCTTGGCACGAGTTCACCTCCACTGGAGCCCGTTCAATGCCTGATGCATCCTCATCTTTAAGAGATCACCTGCACTCTTATACATGGCAGTATGGTCACTTCCAGATCGTCCCATATGCCGGAGTTTATGTGGCCCGCCCGTTTTCCCAGTTCCTTCTGCTGAGGAGGTTTGTTTGCTGACTGAGTACATTTGCATGCTCTACTGCAATAGGTGGTTCTGGTGCTATGAAAGTCCATACGGAGGTCCCAGGAACCTTGGCCAGGACTGCATACCACCATGGTCATCGCACCCCCTCACCATGCTCTTCACAGTCTTGCTCGAACCCCTGCTTCCACGAGATGGTCGCTCTGAGCACTGCGGTGAGGTGGAGCTTTAATTAGGAGATTCCTCATGATCCAAGAGGAATCACCCCAACAACATATCGCAGTCTTCTTAGATCTACCATCTGGCCAGTCCTGAATGCCCCTATATAACTATTCATCAAGATCTGGCCTGATGAGTATATGATTTCAGCCAGGTCCTGTAATCCCAGCTACTCTGAAGACAAGAAGGACAGCAAGCTCAAAACCAGCCCCAGGGAACTTAGTGAGAAACTCTCAAAATAAACTAAACAGGCAAACAGAAAGCTTAAGAAGAGGAGGAGCTTAGCCGGGCATGGTGGGGTGCCTTTAATCCGATCACTCAGGAGCAGTGGCCAGGGGCAGCCAACGGTGGCTTAGCATGAGACCCTGTCTCAACTAACAAAAGGCAGGGGTGGGTGGGGAGCGGGGGAGACCGGTTTGGACAGTCATATTGACTTCGAGCTATTGCGCACCATAGCTTAGCATAAGCTCATACACGCCCTCATATTCAGAATCTCCACGCACCACGGGGCAAACCAAGAAACACATCAAAGTGAAAACCCCTTTGATTTCTTCGACGTGCCTGAGGCCGCAGGAGTGCTTTCCACATAGCAATCTGGACAGAAGCCTCCCCATTCAGTTAAGTCTAAAACAATTCGTTCTAAGTTTAGAAGACCTGCTTTCTTGAGAATGGGTTGAAAATGTGCCCATGTTCTTGGGCTAACTGGATTCTGTCCCTAGCCCTAGACCAAGGTCAGTGCTACTTCACACTGGCAGCTACACACTGAGAACTGGGAGGAAGGGATTCAAGAAAACGAGCTCTCAACAGTTAGTGAAAGATTAAGCACCAGTCCATTTTTTTCCGCATGTCCCTGACCAAACTGGCCACTGTGGGTCCAGCAACAGCCCACGCCGGAAGACTCGCAATCACTAACCCAATTTGCTTGTTTGCCTTTACTATGTTTTTGAGAGGTCTGGAAATATCCTGCAAACTTCACAGGTGGGAGCGCACAACTCTAGTGCTGTGTTAACTGGATCACAAATTACACATACCAATAAGGAAGATTGCCCATTTTATTTTAAGTGTTCATGGCTTGCCGTTTAACTTAGAATTAACTGATTTCTTATCCATCAGTTACTTGATAGCAAATATAATTTCTCTTGGTTACCAGAAATACATTCCCCTGACCAACTGTACAAGACGTACATCATATCCCATTCACTCTAATGAGATTGACATGTGACCGTCGCGCAGACCCCAGATTCTAATCACTGTTCTTGATCCGCTCCTTCCTATTTTCTAGACTGTCAATACCTGATGCTAGGTCCAGAAATCACTCTCCACATTTTTTAACACTACTGACTTTCCATATACCTCAATAAGAAAAATATACCTCCCCTCTCCTATAAAGATGGTAAAAGCATTTAACATTGAACCATATCTGGCAATGCGAAACTCATTCAGTTTCGACTCTAAGATGAAGGAACAGAAATTTGAGAAGAGTTCTGCCCGAAGAGAATCACTTGGAAGTTCATATACCTAAATCACAAATTTAAAGAACACTGTACTCGACAGGGCCATCCCACTCCTCACATACCAACAAATTTTCTACGTAGTAACAAACACCCAACCAAAAGACAACGATCCCCACCCCAGAACACCAGGATAGTCCAGATAACAGGTAAAAGAAAATTTCAAAATACGTGTGGTTTATGATATCATAGTTTATATTTCTTTTCATCACTTAGCCATTAAAGGCCCCTGGAGGGACACTAGGTCTTATGTCAGACAGACCTAATTTCTAGACCAGCTTCAGTTACTTCTCATTCGCTTCTTGTACATTCCCTCCTGAGATTTTAAGCAAACTGCATTTACTTATGTGTGAGACAAATGGGATCAACGAATCATACCTTCAGAATCCCAGGCATTCGAGCCAAACAGACATATCTGCTCCTCACATGTATTTGCAGTGACTGCAACCAATAATAGTCACTTCCAACAAGATAACGTGGGCACTATAGGTATCTGAACATCATTGGTTTCTAAGAAACCAAACTCTATATTAAGAGAAGCCAGGGTCTAAGAGCAATCTAAGCTTACTTTGGCAGAGATCTTTTCAATATTGTACCAGCTATTGCGTGATTTAATTTTCGACTCTATATTCTGGGTGCCTTAAAATTTCAGACACCAATGTTAAAGCCAACGGAAATTTCATGTAACAGTCAGATTATAAAAGCATTTTATGATCGCCAGAAGCTCTTATTCCTCCATAGTGGCCAGCTATGAACGAATCAATATTTCCTGGCCAATTGGTCAATGCATACAGTCTCACTTTAAAATTACATGACTGGTTTAAGCTTGAACTGGCACTAAAATAAACGATACCTTCAAAATAATGTGTAGTTTGATTTTTGAAGAGTATACACCATTTGCTTCATAGAATAGAATTTTGCGAAGCTTGCACATTACCCATTTTCTGGTGGGAGACGAGTATATCGACTTACAATAAACAATTAGATTATAAGACTAGTGGAACCACAGACATACTATTCATTCCAAGAGATCTAGTTTGTCTTAGTTAAACAACAAACATCTAAAAGAGTGAACTTAAACAGAGCTTATCTCTGACTTATTACTGTGGTACTAATTTAGGGACTACCCTAAACAATTTGACAATGGAACGCCGTGTTATGCTTAGATGTACTGAATTAAGAAAAAAAAACAACACTGCAAAACATATCTATAACTTTTATCTATTTTCTATCATCTAAGTACTCCAGATACATATCTCAGCCAGGTTAGATTCTTTCTTTGCTTCAGGATAACCGACAGTACTTCTTTAATACGAATAGACCTCATGTAGCGACTTTTTTCGAGCTGAAAATCAAACTTAATCCAATTACGTTTGACACAATATTTAACCTTTACTCACTGCAGACACCACGACTTTGAGATGGCCTTCTCGCTGTCGCTTTACATTGAATGTCATCTAGTTACCACTACTGCGAACACTATGTCTTTGTGTTATACTTGTGTTCCTCCGCGCTGCAGGCTATGTTTCCCCATCCCAGGTAGGGCAGTATCACTCCCAGTGTCCACAGGGATAGTGCGGTTCCAGTTCACAGAATCTAGAATGGTCTCTTCAGAGAAAGACGCTCTGTGATTAAATCTACCTGGCATATGAATAAGAGTAGTGGAGTTTAATGATAGTCGCTACATAGCGACGATGTTCAAAACGGCACTAGTTCGTATCTTGTTCGTCGGCTGCGCTGAGGAATCACTATCATTACCCCCTATAGATAATGCATCCAAATCCACTACTTACGACTTTCCAAGCTCCAATGAAAAATTTAACCGAGATATAACGACGCTTAAATCACCTGTTCCTGTCTTTAAATAAAAAAGCAGAAGAGATGGAAAGGTTAAGCTTCCCTTCGGAAACACCACATCTTTACAAATACCAAGGAAATAGATTAACACTATATACTTTCCTCTGTTATTCATTAATCTAACGCGCTAAGATACTTCCCATCCCGAAATTTAGCATATGTACACCACCCAAGAGTACGGGTCCCCATCGTGATCCCTTTAAGATTAGGGAGAACTGTGGAGTGTTCTTCCCTTTCCTGACTGTTCTTTAATGAGAGGATCTCCTTCTTATCTCTTATACCCCACAGAAATGATTTAAAAAAAAGTCAGTTCTCTCCTTGGGCCTGCGCGGAGGTGGAAAGTATGTGGCAGAGTAGGAGCCTACGCGAGATTTCAAAGAAGCGACGCAGAAACTCTCGGGAAACTGGCCTCTTTACAGATAGCGACACCCACGACGGGTTCGATCGCAGCACACCCACAATCGCGGGTCGAGGACAACGTCGGACTCTCACATATT
Organism: Rhizomys pruinosus; assembly: GCA_009823505.1. Taxonomy (NCBI): domain Eukaryota; kingdom Metazoa; phylum Chordata; class Mammalia; order Rodentia; family Spalacidae; genus Rhizomys; species Rhizomys pruinosus. The sequence continues at coordinate 175,363 of VZQC01006291.1, read as the reverse complement.
CCAGCGTAGAACTCCAAGTTTCCTCGGCGCATGATCCGAACACCCTCCTTCTTTCTGACCTCTCCGCCGGGCATTGACATGAACACAAGCGATCCCAGCAACCATCATGTGCCAAGACCTACGCTCAAGTTACCATTGAATACCACTAACCCAGAAAATAACATAAAATTAAAAAAAAACCGCTTAGTTCCACACCTTAAGCTCAAATATCGCTTGCTAGCAAGTTACAGCTCAACTTCATGCCACCCAAACCTTTAACGTAAAAGTCAGCCTGAGAGTCATATCTCTTTTCGCTAAATATCACGCACATACCACATTGCATGATATGTGTAACTACTTAAGATCATACGCTTTGAAAAGATTTAATGGTTCTCGTAATTTTGTCTCCTAAGTTCCTAAGATTAATGGAGGATAGAAAGAAAGTACATCCTTTAACAATAATTTAAAATCAGCATTCTAACAGGTGGCGAAGCCGAAATAGTACCTAGGTTGTAAGAGACACAGACTGCCTCTTCAGAGGACCCCGGGTCCCGATCTAGTCAGGCAAACCCACCATGGCCCAGCCTGCGAAGAACCGATACCCTGAAACTCCAGATTCCCAGGAGGACTTCTAGTGATCCTAAGGGAACACCTCACGACTCCATCACCTGATCGCTCCGTGGAGCAATCTGCCTAATGATCCCACCCGCTGGCTTGCAACCCCAAACACCTACAATGACGACCACCGAGCTACCATATCATACGAACCATACAGATAATGATAATAATAAATTAATAACAAAGAACGTCAAATTAGAAATGTCAACATAAACACACACATCACGCTGCTATTTAACCTAGCAGCGTATGTCAAAGTTATTATGTTTCCTTTTTAGCCCCATCGACAATAAACATTCTACTGTTAAAACACACAGCGGTGAGAATCCCCAAAGTCGTTTTGGTGGACATTAAACCTATAGTATTAACTTTATTTCAGACCTCTGCTAATAATTTGGATATTACGTATTTTTTTTGATTAACGAAGTAATAATCACATAACATTAAACGGAACAGCTCAGACATTAACCAACAAATAGACTCTGTTCTCAAGAACTGACCCCAAACATAGATTAAAAATTCATGAATTTAAAAACGATTAAAAAACAAAGACTCAAACACCAAGATAGCAACGCCAACAAGGAATAACATGCATGACCCAAGAATGCATTACTTGGTCACTCTGGCTCGAAGAAACGGTGGCCCAGCAAGCTGCAGCAACGGCAATGCGTGATGAGACGTGTGAGCCGCTCTCACCCTACATATTTGATGGGAAATACAAATGTGATGTACGAAGAATCAGCATCACACATAACCTCAATGAAACTAGAAAGTATTTTAAAGGTGATAGCCAATTTATATCTTCTATCTTTGCATGGCGGTGCTGAGATATTGCATACCAAATTGCTTCTCGCAACTCCTCATGGTGCGCCAGCAACCCTGTCGTACTGACTTACATCACCCCACTCAAAAATTCTTCCCTGTTTGAGATCTCATAGGTTTTATAACAAAGTGAAAACCAGCAGTGCTCCAATTAGAACACTTTTACTGTCACTTACTCGAACATATAACCATACTCTCAAATGAACTGCTTCTAGTTCATAAATCCTATGAAAAGCTAGAAGTGGTATAATTGATGCGAAATGCCTGAGATGATCACCAAAGCACCGAATAGGCAAGGAATAGGATATGAAGCGCAGGAAGGAGTACATCAAAGAGTTCCCAAGGGCCTACTGCCGTGAGGACCTTAATGCTCCCCCACACAATACACCCACAACCCCCACACTATCCAGAAACGCGCATCACACCCAAAACCCCATCAGAACACCCCAAAATGGGACTACACCAAATGTCCTATATCTCAAAATGGAACGGGCTGAACATTGGCTAAATATTCCATGCACTTTCCAGACATTCAATCATTTAATCTGCTTGTTTGAAAATACAACCATACTTCCTTGCCTGGACTTTTTGAACATAAGCCGGAATATATTATTAAGTACCCACTGGGTACATCATCGTGAGCTAATCATAGAAGGAACTACACTAGAACTTATCTCCCAACTTGTGCTAGCCCTGTACCTCTTAGGAAACCCAATTTTCGACCCCTGCGTGATCCTCAACTTTCCACCTCCTCCCTAACTCTTAGTTGGAGATTATACCTCTATACACCCTATAATACCCACTTTAAAAGAAGATTTTAAGTGGTAAGTCAAACAAAATAGTGAGAAGTTTTTTAGATCTAGACAAAATAAAACAAGATTCGAGTTAGGCCCAGCACACCAGTCCCTATACACTCTATGCTGCATGGGACGAGTCCGGGGAGAATCACAGGCTCTTTGAACCTTTACCCACTCTATGATACCCTAGAGGTCTTAATCCTTGTAAAAGTAATCCATTCTGATTATCTTGTTAGGGGCTCAGTGTTATGTTCACTAGCCAGCATAAAGGGGACACACTGTGGCAAGAGTCTGAACCTGCCGAAAGGAGGCAGCAAAACAACAATGGCCACATGAAGGAAGTAAGTGTATCGCCTGGAGATTGCGGCAAGGGCATGAGGGCATGCCAGTTGGAGGATGGGGAGTGCGTGGTGAGTCTGGGACATGACTGTCACTATGGTTAACAAGTCAAGGAGTAATCAGGGCACTATCTTGAAACGGCTCACACACGATCAAGCACCACCGGGTACCACACAGCATACCAAGGATACCGCACAAAGCCACACTAGGTACACACAAAACACACAGAGTACACGACAAGCACGAACAAACGAGTACGCAACAACGCACAACCAGGTACACCCATAGCTTTTAAGGTGATGCAAATTTCTAGCCCAAAGAACTTCAACCTACAAGACATACCAGACTCAGCGTATCACAGGCTATCTGAGACGGGCCACAAACGTCAACACCAGTAGCGAAGAGTATACGGTTGGCAAATTCACCAACAAACATGCGACACCGGTGAAAATCTTCCAAGGAGGATTGGCCCCTGATATCCATAACAAAGTAAAAATATAAACTTCCCCACAGAAACCTTGAGGCCACAAAGCAGACAATGACAAGGGCCAGTCATAACGGAACAAGTGAATTTGAAGCCCACCCCCGCCATAGGACTAAGCTACATCCCACTGCGCAACACCAATTTCCTGTAATCTTCACAGCGCCAGCGTCCTCACTTTTTAGAATTAAATATTGAGTTGTTAGCACTCGGCTTCTAGCAAGGATGCCAACCAGATGCTAGGGGCCTGCATTCCCTTCGGGCGAAATCACTGTAAGGATCTGTCTCCCCCAGCTGGCTGTTGGAAAAAAGAAAAGCGTCGCCCTGCGCTCTGCCCCAGACATCTAAATGGCTGGGTTGAAGCCTACGATGGGTTTTGAGTGAGTGGATGACATAAGCCTCTGAAAACGGATGATAAGGAGTCCAACGCCCACGAGAGCTCCCAATCAAGGCCTTGAAATCCTGTCCCAAGGTGCCTTACAGAGACATTCCTCTTGGAGGGCAACAGCGAGGATCCGGAGAGACAGTACGGACGGCCAAGAATTTGAGAACAGCAAGTGATCTTGTGCGGTCGAAGGCCGACTGAGGCCGTGGACAGCTTGAGAAAGCATGACCAACCGGACTAACAGCGAAAGGATGGCCGGCGCTGGTTCTTCTGACCACTGGGAGCAAGGCCCCTCCCTACAGCCCAGTGGCTGGCAAGGTGCTGTCGTCCCCTCCCTTTCTAGCCCAGGAGCTGTGGTTCGCGGTACCCGACATTGTTCCGAGGCACAAAAAGAAATTTAGTCCATTTCAGTAGTAACCCTCTCACAAATGGGGGGAAATGTTTTCCCCTGGAGACATGTTTCGACCGTTGTCAATGGCAGGGGGGATTTAGAGAGTAAGTGGACTGTCAATCTAGGGGGGTTGTTTAGTGACGATTTAAGTACTGAAAATACTAGTCCGTTATGCCGTTTCTATGGAATTGAGAGAAATTTAGATAAACCTTTGTCCACAGGCTTTCTGACGTTTTTACAAAGAAAAATTGTGGATACGAAAGGAAGAGGGCTTAGATATGCGCTATGCCTCTTGTCCCGGATCGGGGCTGCATGTGTTACATAACCAATGTTGGCTGCAGGCCCATGTGAGCCTTGGAGTGGCTTTACATCCACACGAGAAAATTTCTCTTGGGAGGATTCGTTGATCAATCTGTGCCAAAACTAAGTTGTCTGAGGACAGGTGGACCCTTCTGGTGGGTCCCGTATATAATCCAGATTTTCCTCATCCTAGTCCCAGCTTCTCCTATCTCCTCATTTTCTGTGGCAGACCGAAACAAATTGAGGACAAGTCAGTCATCCCTCCTTAATAGACTGTCATCCTTATGACCTAAATAACTAAATAATTCACAGAATGATCAGAATAAGTGCTTGGAAGCTTTAGAGGGTGCAGCCAAGCCACCATCAATTGAATTTGAGGGATACAGCCTACTGCATCCCAACACTTACCAGTATCCAGCGTATTTATTCATCACGGGAGAGAGTTAGATTACCCTGGGTTCATCTAAGTTTATTTCTCTAGTGAGGGAATCCAGAGTTGAGATCTTGAACTCTTTCCGACTTCTTTTTAGTTCTCTCTTGAGAAGGCCATCATGCAGTTTATTTTGGTCAAATTTGTGCCCCGTTGACGATTTCACTTTTATTTTTATACCATGTGCATAACTGACCATACGGTCGTGTCATAAGGGGGTAGGATGTGTACTCTGTGAGGTGCATGCACCAAGCAACCTCCATTTTATCTCCTCTCTCCCCCCCCNATACAGAACAGGTGAAACAACAGGCGTTCAGAAAGTAGAACTGATTACTAGGAAATACATTAACTAGCGATCTGGAGGATAGAAATTATCCTTAGAAATGATAGATAGCAAAGACGTTTTTCAAAGTTTACTACAAAAGCCCTCAGAGGCGGCATGGAAAGAACAGGTATCCTACAATGACTGCACCCCACACCCCAAAGCAAAGGAGAAGTGGTGGGGGCCCGAGCAAGCAAGCAAGCAATCCAGAAACCAACAAATGAGAGATCATCTGAAAATTATTAATCCCACTCTCAGGGTAAGTAACCACTCATCTGCTCCAAAGGAGTTTAAAATGTGTCTCAGAACAATATCAAAGAACAAAGAAATGTTGGCTTCTAGCATGCAAAACAGGATTGTTTTATATCCAGAGGGAAAATAGCCTCATGATAAACGGTCAGTGGCTTGAAGAGTTTAGAATATCAGCGATAAAACAACAGGTCCGGAGTTGTGTCTAAATGTGTACAGAAAATATCCTCTGCTCTGATGGTTTAGAGGGGAGTTGGGGAGGGAAGGAAGACAGGAAGGAATCCATCTGGGGAACTCTACAAAGAGAAATAACAGAAAATGAAAGCAAGATGGAAGACAGGCTGATGTTTTCTGCATCCCTGCACTTTAATCTTGAGAGAAGTATACTAGATAAATGAGAATGAAAACAGAAAATCATAGGTGTCTCCTGGCACCAACCTTGCTGAGAACTGGTTGAAACTGGTCACCTCTCATAGTGCCTTTCATTTGCCTTGGACAGTAAAGGCAGAAGAAGCCTCTAAGATTCATCTGTCCTGAGCCACTTTTGGTATTCTGTGGTACGGACAAGATCTGGAAGGAGCTGCAGTTGTGAAAAGAGAATATTAATAAGGGCAGCAGGGCTGAGCATTGGAGCTGGGACTAAATGGGAGTCACAGAGTCTTTTGTGGGGTCTGCAGTACCAGTGCGAATGGAATGGAGGCTAAGACATCCCAGACATGTCTCTGGGTCCCAGCCAAGCTCAGAAAGGAAGAGAAAAATACTGCCCATCATAGCATCCATATATGTTAGCCACTAATAACAGCAAGGAACAGGGCACTGGATGGGTCAGGTAAATAACATTTCTTCTTTTCTTCTCTGCCATCATGGTGCTAAGTACGTAGCTCTCACTGTAAGCTAGATGTCCTCTTATTGAGAAGTGCAGAACTGTTGCTGTATAACAAGCCACCCGCCACCTAGCAGTGTAAAGCAATTTTTTTTGCTTTACACCTAGCAGTGTAAAGCAAAAAATTACAAACTCCCAACATACAGTGGAACTGAATACACATTCCCATTCCAAAAGGGAGGAATAGAGGCATAGTGAGGAAACACTGGACCAAAACAAGACCAAAAACCAGCAGGGCAAACGCCAATGCAACTTCTGGGATTTAACTTCCAAAGGGCTTACACGGCTCAGCTCTTCTAGCTTGGGTTGCAACATACATCTCTTTCTTAGGCTGGTACCATTCCCTGTATGAAGCTCTCCTTGGCAAATATCTCACAGGTCTGGCATCTCGAATGTCTTCTTGGGGTCTCCAATGCCCACCAGGCTTCACATTCACAGCTTCACGCAATGGCCTATCAGGGCCTTCTTTATTCAGGGACACCCCTGCTGTACTTTGCCTGGCCTCTTTGGCTCTCTGAAACTGTGGAGGAAGAACTGATGACCCCTTCACTCTTGCAAACTTCATGCCTCTAAAGCCAGCACCACGTGAATGAAATTGCCGAATCTGGCTGCAA
>VZQC01006291.1:147704-165244 GCA_009823505.1 Rhizomys pruinosus | reverse complement strand
TGCAATGCTGCGGAGGTCAGAAGAAGGTCTCAGATTCCCCTGGAACTGGAGTTCTCCTGGAATTGGAGTTACAGACAGTTCTTGGCCACCATGTGGGTGCTGGGGATCAAACCTGGGTCCTCTGCAAGAGCAGTCGGTGCTCTTAAGCACTAGGCTATCTCTCCAGCCCTACAAGTCTCAATTCTATACTCAATATTTGCAGGCCTTGGCTCTTCATTTCCTGGTTGGTGGTTGGGACAGCTTCCTGTCCTTTCTCCTACCCTACTGGCAGCTGTACCTTCCACCACTAAGGGAAATCCTATTACATCCCAATCAACAAGGGAGCTGTGGAAGCACCACCCAGCTATATGAAGAGCAGCCAACTTTGAGGTTGTAATGGGATCTGATACATGTGAGTCCTTAGTACTGGCAGAATGACACATGACATAAAATTGTTTATCCATAAAGCTACAACACCACAGCCATAGACAGATACAACATACACTAAGGTCTTTCAGACATATTAGGTTAATAAAGGGCACTGTCTTCTAAACTGAATAGTGTGTGCTTCCAGCAGCAGTGTTTCATTACACTGGCAGATACAACACATTCAACACACTACATACACCCACATGACCCTTTGCTCTTCTCTTATTCCAATCCTGTCACTGCTTCATTTGCACATACTAAAACTCTCACTCATTTTATTTCAATACATAGAAATATAAACAAGGATACTCAGGAAATGGCAATTATTCTTTTGCTAATAGATAGTGAGTCCATATGTTAAAGAAACAAAGAAGAAACAAATAGTGGATATGTCCATAGAGTGCAAATAAAAGCAGCACTGAAATAAAAGTTACACATTATGGAGCCCCGGACATTCCCTACATTTCCCAAATAAAAGTTTGGCAAAATAACATGTTAATCCAGATCACAAGGTTTTTACATGACTATTCAATCCAGTAAGATTTATGTTACATGGATTTTTATACTACTGTTTGTAAAGAACAAAAAGAAATGAAGAAACAATTCTCTCTATATTGAAATGAAAGCTGGGAAGACAATCGGGAAACAAAAATGGAACAAATATTAATCAAGAGACTTAAAAGGAAAAGGGCCTGGAAAGCTAACATCCTATATGGATAAACAATGTTTGCTGTAGAACCCCACTGCATTCCAGATTCACTCTTTGTCTTCTTCTGGCTCTTCTTATCTTTAGCAAGTTATTCTTCCTTTGTTTTCTTTCAAAGACCTCTGGTAGGCATCTTCTTTGCAGGAAGGAGTAAACTAAGAGCAGTTCCAATGTTTGGGAGCTCCAGCTTTAGAATGAGCCGAGGTCAACAATAAAGGATACCTCGTGCTGCTGCGTCTGAGCCACCACTGTCTGGAGATACTCAGAGCATATGTAAGCCAGGCTGACTGAGCAGATCCTAGGGGACACTGTTCAGCCAGGTCAGTCCTTTGCTTCTAGGAGGCCCAGTCTAGGCCAATGTAGGCAGCAGACTCAAGATGCAAATGGTCCAGGGCCCACTCTATAAAAGCATTTTTATCTCTTTTAAAATCAGAATTTTCACATGTATGAAAATTTCATTATGAAGCAGCTCATTACTATGTATAATTACTAGAAGTTACTACAAAATAAGTAAAAGTAGATATTTAGGCATAAAATAAAATCAAAATTGACAATGAATATAATAATGTGAATATACTGAATACTAATGGTAAGTTTTGTTACAATGTATTTCTCCATACTCAGATAATACAGATGGGGCGAGGGCTAATATCTCAGTTGCTGAAGTGCTTGGCTAGCATGGACAAAGACCTGGGATTGAGTTCTAGCACTGTATAAACTAGGTGCACACATCTGCAAGCCCCACACTTGAGAGGTAGAAAGGGAACAGTAAAAAATCAGGGTCATCCTTCTCAGCGGCATAGTAAATGTGAGGCATCTTGGGACACATGAGATCCTGTCTCAAAAAGAATGCAGATGACATTTTGAAAAATAAACCCTACCCAATGATAGAACCCCAGGCCGATGCAAGGAAGTAAAGCTGCCTGCACAATGTCCAAAAATATCTCCAGGCCAAAAGCAGGGATAATATGAACCACTGTCCTCTGAAGCAGGCTGCTTGACCATGGCTGGCTACAGCATCCAGACTGTGGGAGATGACGTGCTGGAGAACAAGAGCTGAAATTATCTGGGTGTTGTATAGAAGTTTCCTCCGAATTCAAGCATTCCATCCAGGAATGGGGTGGGAGCTCATGAGACTTAGGCAGGCAACAAGCTTCACATGTCTGAGAAAACTGAAACTTGCAAGATTCGGGAGACCCCCTTCCCAGAATTATAGAAACAGAAAACTACTGCTAGGGGAGGGGACTGACCAGCTGAGCTGTGCAGGAGATCTGTTGAGCTACCTGCAAATCTGCAGGGAGCTCCATGAGTCATCACCAGCATGCTTTCCATGATGCGGATGCTTCTGAGTCATCCCTTTTCCCGTAAGTAACCCTTCACTCATACTCCTGTTAATAACTCCAATAAAATCTCATTGGTTCATCTAAATGGACTTAGGTGCAACTGTAACTTTGGTTTGAGACAGGTTTCCTTTCTGGAGTGAATATATGTATGTGTATTTCCTCTTCCCAGGAAGGCTGCCACTCAACACTTAGGCTATATAAGTCCTCTGAATAGTCACTAACATTCAACCTCTATATCTGGTGTAACATTCTCATTACCAGTGCCTAAGCTCTTGGACTTGTGACACATGTCACTAAGCTTAGAAGATCTCAGGCTTCTACTATGATAAAGTTAGAGAAGAATATACTATCTTAAACCTTTAGAAGAGCTCTTTTTCCTTTTTATAATTTTTATTATTTTGTTCTTTTCGAGACAGGGTCTCCTTGTAGCACCAGCTGTCCTGGAAAGTCACTCTGTAGACCAGGCTGGCCCTGAACTCACAGAGATCTACCTGCCTCTGCCTCCCAAGTGCTAGGGTTAAAGGCATGTGCCACCATGCCTGTCTAGAAGAGATTTCAACACTTTGACATAATCCACCTATCTGAAGCTCTGTGCTGGTTAGCTTCAGTTGTCCACTTGACACACTTGGGATGTGGGAACCTCAAATGAGGAATTTTCTAAAAGATTAGCCTGTGGCCACTTCTGTGAGACATTGTCTCAATTGCTAATTGATGTGGGAAGGCCCAGCCTAGTGTGAACAGTACTATCCTTGGGTAGATGGACCCAGACTCTATAAGAAGGGTAGATGAGCAAGCCAGAGGAAGCAAACCAGTAAGCAGCATTCTTCCATGGCCTCTACTTCTTCTGTTTCCACGTTCCTGCCTTGACAAGTTCCTGACTTGACAAGTTCCTGACTTGAGTATTTTGGCTTCCCTCAAAGTTAGACTATGACCTGAAAGTATAAGATACAATAAACCCTTTCCTCCTCAAGTTGGTTTTGGTCAGTCAGGGCAACAGAAAAATAACTAGGACAGGTCCCCACCAATAATGCATTAATTTATTAATTTTGCTGTGACTATAACATTTCATGCAGTCTTTCCCACAGTGAAATACATTATTTGGGATAATGCAAATTTGTGGTTTTAGTCTATGATCATTCATATTTGGTTCAGAATAAACTATCTTTCATTTCCTTTTATTTCTTACATATTTGACTTTATACCAGCTGTTTTTTTATATATGTGACAGCAACTATTACATAGAAAATTTGCTTAAAATATGACATAGAAATCCAAAGCACTTCCCAGAAAGAGTATTGTGTACTTCACTTTTATATGATTGCACTCATTTGGTGTGTGTGTGTGCATGTGTGTGTGTGTGTGTGTGTGTGTGTGTGCGCGCAGATGTGTACGTCCATGCCTGCTCATGTAGAAGCCAGTGTGGGGATGTTGGATGTGTGAACAGCAGTTCCCCCCCAAAGAAGCTTCAACTACCTTCTTCAAGAATGACTAACTGGGGCTGGAGAGATGGCCTAGCGGTTAAGAGCACCGACCGCTCTTACAGAGGACCCGGGTTCGATCCCCAGCACCCACATGGTGGCAGAGAACTGTCTGAAACTCCAATTCCAGGAGAACTCCAGTTCCAGGGGAATCTGACACCCTCTTCTGACCTCCGCGGCATTGCACGACACGGGTGCACAAACCTGCATGCAGACAGTACATAGATACACATACATAAATAAATAAAATTAAAAAAAAAGAATGATTAACTGATTAGAGCTTCAATGATTGTGGAGAGTCTGGAATACTCAAGTCCACAGTCAAATCTTCTTGGGCTAGCTTTAACTCTGTTAATAGCTGTAGGACAGCAGGCCTGGATTCCGGCTGCATCGCGCATGTGCATGCTTGCATGCGCTTGGTGCCATGAGCTGACTTGTTCACCTGCATGTCCCTTTCTGGGTCATCCCGATGAGCTGAGGCAATGTGTGATGATGTAGAGGTCTGGCATTGGCTACTGGGAAGTGATGTCATGCAATGTGAGGGCTGCCTGTCCCAACCCTATATAAGCTGTTGCCCTGAAATAGTAAAGAGGAATTTCCTACAAGTTTCTCCACCTGACTGAGGTCTACAGGTTGTTTTCCTGCACATAATTTCCTTAGCCAGATCAATCATGGAACCATTAATCTTTCAGCTAGCTTTTCAGTTTTCAGGTCTTGAGGCTGTTTCACCTGACCATTTGGGTGGTCTTGAAGGCCAACAGCCTCTGGGCATGGGTTTGTCCACGTGTGAGGGCTGTGGAAGCCAACAGTTTCCTGGCTGGATTTGATCATGAAGCCCATCAGCTTTGATAATATTGCAGCCATGAGGCCACCAGCCTCAGGCACAGGTTTGGCCCATGGGGTCATCAATGTTATGGCTTCTAGAAAACCAATAGTCTTCTGGACATCTGGCACTTATAACAACAGGAACTTTTACCACGAGAGCCACTTACTGTCCTCCTCTGTACATGACCTAACACTGTTACCATTAGGTAAATCATTTGCAATATACAGAGTACTAGCTTCCCTTTGGAATGTATTAATCTAGTAGAACACAACCTTCCATGAACCCAGAAGCTAAGTGTATTATCAAACAGCATCTTAAGCCTACAACAGAGGTTTGCTGTAACCCACCTTTCTGATATTTCCACCAACATATTTAAAAAGTGTCTTAATCTATGGATTTCTTTGTTCTGTTACTATAAAAACTTCATGAAACTCCTTCTACATTGGAACGTGGAATTTGGGAGAACCTAAATATGTGTTTCTGAGCCATAGTCACTCTTATTTGGCTCCAGAATAAGCTGTCTCTTATCCTTTTCTCAGTGAGTTGTGTTTTTGCATCAGCAGGTATCTTTCTCTATTGCACTCTGACTTGTTGCCTTGACTTGGCAGCTTACCATCTGGGGTGGGCTGGCTGCCCAGCAAGCTCTAGTATAATATACTAGTATCTAGTATCCAGATGCTTGAGTTACATACTGCCAGGCACAGCCCTGCCACTTTTGACATGGGTACTAGAGACTCCAACTCGGGCTCTCATGCTTGCAGTGAAGCCAGTCTCCTCCCCTCGGCCCCAAAGGTATTTCTTTAAGAAGCTTTAAGTTCCTGCCCCAAAGAAAAACAATCTAGTGTGGATTATATTCATATTTATATGAACTCATCTGTAAGGTAAGTAGACTATTTTGTTTAATGGAAAAAGGGGCCCAGGAAGGGAAAACTGCTTAAAGCAGAGTAAATTCATAAGGAAATTATGAGTCCAGAATGCCCAGAGAAGGGATGGAGCAACTGATACCTTGTGGACTTAGAAAAATGGCTAACTTCCAGCCAGCACTTAAATGAAGTATCAGTATTTTATCAGTACGGTGTCAACCCAGTGTCCAGGACCTGATCCAAGGGCTGGCCAATTCTTTGTCTGGAGTAACTGTGAAACACACTCTACTTCCTTTCTGTACTGTGTGGAAACTCTGGAATGCATGTCAACCTTAAAACATGATTCTTAAAACTTTCCTCGGTTTTCAGCTTCTGAATGAGTCTGGTTAGTTAACAGGTTTTAGTTTACAAACAGATGACAGGAAGGCAATTCAGAAGGCAGTTCTGTTTAGGAATAGAGTGGTACTTGACAATTGAGAGTACAAACAGAATCTGTGGCTTAGAAGAACCATCAACCTGCAGGTGTTCTCCCAGGTCTCTGAGCATTTTGTTCCCTCTCCAGTAGGACCCCCCTTGAAGGTCAATGTCCAACATCCCCACCTTGAACCTGGCCAACTTTCTGGTTTATCATTCGTTCACATTCCACAACATGGATTCAATCCACAGTAGAAACCCAGTTCCATAACCACGCCTAGCTCCTGCCAGATTCCAGAATTGTCCTACCTGGGAAAAATCAATGTCAACCCACCCCTCCTAGTCGCCTACCACCCTCACTATATTCCATTGCTCTCCCCTCTCTCTCTCTCCTCCTCCCTCTTCCTCTCCCTCTCCCTCCCTCTCTCTCCCTCTCCTTCTGGCCCCACATACACATATTACATTTATTTACTTAGTTTGTGTTTGGGGGGTGGTGCACGTGTGTTGAGGTCAGAGGACAACTTGCAGTTGTCAGTTCTCTCCATCCACTATATGGATTTCAGGGATCAAACCCAGGTCATCAAGCTTGGTGGCAGGTGCATTTGCCTGCTGGCCTCTCTCTCTCTCTCTCTCTTCTCTCTCTCTCTTCTCTCTCTCTCTTTCTCTCTCTCTCCCCCCAACATTTTCATTCTTTTTTTTTTTTTTTTTTTTTTGGTCTTTTTGTTCTTTGTAGCCCCAGCTGTCCTGGAACTGCCTGTAGAACAAGGCTGGCCTTGAACACAAAGATCCGCCTGCCTCTGCCTCCCAAATGCTAAGATTTAAAGGTGTGCCACCACGCTTGGCCATTTTCATTTCTTTGCCCTTTAATTTCCAGAGTTTGTTAGTCCCTGACGTGATTCTTTCCTTTTACACTGGGTATGCGGAATCAACTCTTAACCACTCTCCTCATTTTTCTCTGGTCCTGGAGGCTCACATACCAATCAGCTTACCTTGGATTAATCCTCTAAGGTACCTTTCTTTGACACTTGTTCTCTGTTCTGCTTCTTTGGGAAATGGAAACCCTTTTAAGATAAGGTACCTTGAATGGGAATTGGTGTGAACTGTCATAAAAGCACCCAGCTTCAGAAGAGAAATTTAGAAGCGACTTACTATTTCTTCCCATTTCTCTCCTTGGGGATGATTTCACAGCTTCCTGACCCTGTTTCCTTATCCATGCTTAGAGCTATGGAGTTTGAAACCTATATATTCTTTACTTCCTCTAATTCTGCCCTACAAATATGATGTAAGAGACTCTAAAATAAAAATAAAGTCTCAATTCAAATCTCCGATGTATCATGAATCCAAATGTTTTCAAATTTGCTCAAGAACTGAATGAACGGTGACACTAACATATGCTGGGATCACATGGTGAGGTCTCTAACAAGTTAAGCAAGGGTCTCCTTTGTCAGTATTTTGTGAATCACATTTGCTTATGTGACTACTAACTTCATTGTGAGAGCCTTCTCACTCTTCTGCTGGGTTTTAGCCATCTACCTTTATAATTCAAAATATTTCTGTATCCTACCACAATATAATAATGGAATCATTTTATTAAACACAGACTTCAAAATCAATTACTTTGGACACCAAAGTAAAAGTGAATGAACCAAATTGTGATACGGCCAAACAACTGCCCTGGCGTGCAGTGTTTTTAATGCGAAAGCAGGCAGCGTAAGAAATATTAGACAGAATGCTGAAAATATGAAAAGCATGAAAGGCTAAAGATTTATGTGCTCCAAGAACATGGCTCACATTCTTTACATTTATGCTTTGTCTTTTGAATGTTGGGGTCTTTAATTAGGAGTCTGTGCTGGTTAGGGTTAACTGTCAAGCAGACACAACCTAGAATCACCTGGGAAGGGATAACTCTACAGAACATACTACCAGCTGGTTGTGGGTAGAGGGGTGCTGTTTGGTGGAAGCACACAATGATGGAGAATCATGGTCTGAGTACTAGAGGGAGGAGAGTGAAAAAGAGCGGTGTGTGAGAGCGAAGGGGATTAACCGATGGAACTTAGGGGACAAGCAAGCTAAGAGACAGATAGGTTTCAGTGGGTGAGTCTGAAGTGCAGGGGAGTGGAGGAGGGGGAGGAGGAGGAGGGGATGGAGGTGTAGGTTGCAGTGGGGAGAGGAGGAGCAGAGGGACATGAAGGCAGGCTGGAGGAGCTGAGGAGGATGTGGGTGAGGAGGAGGAGGAGGGGGAGGGGAAGAGGAGGAGGAGAGGAGGGGAGGAGAGGCAGGGGGAGGAGGAGGGGGAAGACGGAGGAGGAGGAGGGGAGGAGGAGGGAGAGGGGGAGGAGGAGGAGGGGGAGGAGGAGGGGAAGAGGAGAGGAGGGGAAGGAGGAGGGGAAGGGGAGAAGGAGGAGGAGGGGGAGGAAGGAGGAGGAGGAGGGAGGGGGAGGAGGAGGAGGAGGAGGGGGAGGAGGGGAGGAAGAGAGGGCGAGGAGGGGAGGAGGAGAGCAGGAAATAGAGGAATCCATTAGGGTTTTACTTATATTAAACTTAAACATTTTATTTATAATTTGTTTTCTAGTCCCCTTAAAATGGGTGGCTCATATCTTTTATTCAAGATTCCTATGTCCCCCATCTGTCTGTCTGTCTGTCCTTTCTCCTTCTTTCTCTCTTCTCTCTCTCCTCTATATATATTAAGATTATATATATATATATATAGTATAATGATATGTTATATTGAATGAACAACTTAACAGCTCCAATATTTTCTGCAGGGGTTGCAGTCGTCCACAGCTGGAGTCAGAATCTGGCCTGGCTCCTCTGTGTGCTGCTCCTGCACATACCCCTCTCACTTTCTCACGTGATGCCTCAAGGCTGTATTAAATGAAGTGGTTTTCTTAAGGCAAGACCCACACCTGGCCCAGAGTCCTTTTTCTCATGTTCTGCTGATCAAATACCTGACATCCCAGATTCCAGAGAAACAGTCACCCTTCGATGTTCCAGAAGGAAGGAGCCTCTCTAGTGGGAAGGTCTGCCTTTTGGAGGAGCTAAACTGCCACATTTTCTTGCATTGACCTAAGTAAACTTTTCCTCATGAATTTAAGTAAGTTCCTGTTGCTATACTCATTTGCATGTTTTTCTCTTCTCAATTTACTAACTAGTTAGTGCTGTATGAAGGAAAGCAATTATGCTATTTATCCTAATTACTCTTCAGCTTAAAAATCTTGGTTCTTCTAGGTGATACAAGTGTGGCATTTTCCCCTTCTTTATCAGTAGTTAAATGTTTTATTGCCAACTCATATTTACTGCCCTGGTTGAGATGCCTAAGGAAAAGGTAATAGAAAGCTACTGTGTTTCATTTCTGTTCTGTAATTCCTTTTCTCTTTCCCTCCTCTCTCTCTTCTCCGCCCCCACTTAACCCCTAATTCTTGAGCTCAACCAAGAGCCTTGTACAAGCTCCATAAATGCCTTACCACTGTGCTATGTCACCAGTACTGTTGCCTACTTAAAATAGAAATATATTCAAGCTATAAACTGGACTTAAAAAATCAATACACAATTTCTCAGAACTAAACTAAGTTCCACAGTTCTGTGTGCCCATATAATAAAAGTCAATCGAAAGGTAGCTTCTTATTCCTCGTAAGTTCAGGGTGGAGGCAGTAAGGAAGGCAAATATGTTTTGGACACTACAATATTTTCTCCCTAAAGTCCATAAATTTCCAGAAATAAATCATACCCATGAAGCATTCTATTGATTCTCTCAAGCAGCAAGTATCTCTAAATACATATAAGACCTCATAAATCATGGCAGTTCCTTTTCTTCCCACAGTTGACATACAGACATAAGAAGTCATTTCAAGTATACAAGTAGGATTAGCATGCGATTCTGGTACTCACAGGTGGTAGATATTCCTTCTGTGGAGTATAATCTTCGGAGTATGTTGTCAATGCATACCTAGGGGGAGATGATAAAAGAATGACTCCAAAGAAGAAAGACATTTACATGAAAGACATTTCAGGGAAGATGGGCAGTAATAAAACTTGAAAACCCAGCCGGGCATGGTGGCGCACACCTTTAATCCTTAGCACTCAGGAGGGCAGAGGCAGGCAGATCTTTGTGAGTTAAGGCCAGCCTGGTCTACACGAGAGGTTCCAGGATAGCTGGGTGCTACGAATGTGGGAAGTACCAGTAGCCACAAGAAATATAAACTCGAACAAAAAGAAAACACAAAAAAAAAAAAAAAAAAAAAAAACTTGAAAACCACAATGTTCCCAGACTCTCTTTATGGTGTTCCCAGTCCCCAGCCAGTACTAGCTTCAATTACTTCCAGTTCTTCACAAGCCACTATACTCCTATACATTAGTACTTGCAGCCACCAAGTCCCATGTCCCCATGCTAGGTGCTCTACAGTCAAGGGAATCTCTTATCTCTCTTTCCACGCTTCTGAAGCCCCATGACCCCATGCCCCACATTCTCTGCCTGTTGGTAACGAAAAAGATAGCAGGAGACACCCAGGTGATGATCACAGACTGACCCTAGCTCCCACCCCACTAAACTCACAGACATGCTAGATGAATCATATAACCACTCCAAGTACATCAGCCTAGCCAAGCCCAAAAGACAAAATCCAATACCCTAAGCCTAAAAGGGAAAGTTTTAACTATAGATTAAAGAAGTGACCTCAGGGGGGGGAAAAAAAAAGCTGGGTGTGGTGGCACACGCCTTTAATCCCAGCACTTGGGAGGCAGAGGCAGGTGGATCTCTGTGAGTTCAAGGCCAGCCTGGTCTACAGAGTAAGTTCCAGGCTAGCTGGGGCTACAGGAAGACCCTGTATCAAAAAGTCAAAAGACCAAAAAGAAGAAGAAGAAGAAGAAGAAGAAGAAGAAGAAGAAGAGGAGGAGGAAGAGGAGGAGGAGGAGGAGGAGGAGGAGGAAGAGGAGAAGGAAGGGACCTTAGGTTCATTGGTTCACTGTTCTTCCACATAAAAGAGACCCCAACTACCATCCCAGAGAAACTTACAAAATGGTTCCTCTTTTTGGAGTTTAAGGTAAGAGAAAAGCTTATTCTCCTAAAGAAATTAAAGCTTCACTTCTGGGGCTGGAGAGATGGCTCAGAGGTTAAGAGCACCGACTGCTCTTGCAGAGGACCCAGGTTCAATTCCCAGCACCCATATGGTGGCTAAGAACCGTCTTTGACTCCAGTTCCAGGGGAATCCGACACCCTCTTCTGACCTCTGAGGCACTGCATGACATAGGTGCACAAACCTACATGCAGACAGTACACTCATACACATAAAAAATAATAAATAAGTAAATAATTAAAAAAAAACTTCACTTCTATTCCTGACAGTTTTATAGGAATAGACAGTCAAAGAAAAGATTTCATTTCTTCGGAAAGTAAGAACATTCAATAAGAATCTCAAAATGACAAAATCCACCTTAAGCAGGCTGATGGGTACAGGCGCTAGCACTTAACTCTGTGGTAACCAGCAGCTCCCGCCAGCTCATGCCGCAGCAACACCCAGGAGCCCGAGAGTTATGAAAACATAGCTATCCCTGGGCTTACAGAGAGGCCCCCTGGATGCCAAAACCTACAGATACCCAAGTTCCTTTTGCAGGTTTGTATTTGCAAATGGCCCATGTACATCCACCTATATACTATTAATCATCTCTAGACTATTTATGATGTCTGACATGATAGAAATGTTGCATAAGCAGCTGACACTGCATTGTTCCAGCAATAATGGTAAGAAAAAGTCTGTACACGTTCAGCAAAGAGTTATTTCCTTCCAAGTATTTTCAATCCATGGTTGGTTGAATCTATATATCTGAAACCCATGGACATGACTAACCATCGCTGGGTCCTGCCTCAATCCTACTGATTAGAAACTCTATGGGCAAGGCCTGGCATTCTGTAGCTTAACAATCCCTCCAGGTAATTCTGAAACACACTAGAATTTGAATGCTGATGAGTAAAAGAATACAACTTGGAAGTTCACATTAGAGGAAGGGAGGAAGGAAGAAAAACCTTAAATGGTGGAGGGGATAGAACACATATGATGGGAGGCAGAGGTGGGGGATTACTGGCAGTTTAAGGCTTAAGCAGAGATGGGGTGGAGGGGTGGGAGGGGAGGGGGGTAGGAGTGTATTAATTAAAACTAAAAGGCATGAAAAAGCCTTATGGAAACTCACTGCTTTGTAGGCTGATTAAAAAATACAACTCATAAAAAGAAGTCTGACAGACATAACCTGCAAAGATAGACAATGCTCCCTCAGAGGACATGGACCCAGAGGCCCCCCCAAACAACACAGTCTGTTGTCATTGCTCTTGGCTGCCCTCTACAGCTAGGTGATAAGATCCTATTTCTGAAAAGAACATACTTTGGTTGAAGGCATAGAGAAATCAAGAGGGGACTGATCTGCATACTTTCTCCCTGCTAGCTAGCTGTCACAGTGTTGGAAGGTACTATGCAGGGAACTGGGGGATGGGGTCTGTATGGAGAAAAGCCATCAGTGGACTTGCCAGTGGTAGATTTCTGCGTGCTACAGTACAGACTTGCCAGGCAAGATGTGCTTACAATGCAGTAGTTGCATAAGTATTATGGGGGTAACCAATCCAGTTCTTTTTTAAAAAATTTTTTTGGTCTTTTTGAGATAGGGTCTCCTTGTAGCCCCAGCTGTCCTAGAACTCACTCTGTAGACCAGGCTGGCCTTGAACTCACAAAGATCCACCTGCCTCTGCCTCCCAAGTGCTAGGATTAAAGGCACGCGCAACCACACCGGGCGCAATCCAGTTCTGACTGAATATGAGGCCAGTTCCACAGGAAGAAATTCAAACCTTGTCAAGATCCTATGGCTGGAAAGGCCCTAGGCTATAGGAAGGAACCTACTACTGTTGTTTGGCTAAATGGACATGTTGTCAAGCTACCCTGTAAATATTTATGTTTACTCCCATATATTAGTGCTGCTCTCAGTATTGGTCAGAGAATCTTGGTCAGACCCAGGGAACACCATGGAAGGGGAGGAGAAGAATGTAAGAAGTGGACGAAGAGGAGGACTGCTCTTCTTGAGATATATATATATATATCTCAATATATCTTATTGATATATATATATATATCTCAATATATCTTCTTGAGATATATATATATATATATATATATATATATATATATCTCAAGAAGAATTTTCTTAAAGCAGCAATACATGTAAAAGACTTTATATCTTTTTTAAAACCCACTAGTTATAGAGATCATTATCCATAATTAAGAAACAAGTCATTAAAAAATACATATAACAATCCTAAGTAAACAAACCTAACAGAGTATAAAATGTAAGGTAGAAAAGGGGGGAATTCAAAAAATGAAATGACAAATTTATAGTTGAAAAGGAAGATTGCAAAGCATTCCTTCACCTTTGGTTCCTTAAATCAAAATCTTCACACATCCTCTGAATCCAGGTAGGTCAATAGCAAATCAAATTAAAGCACACACTCACACACCTGCCCCTAACATGATCATAAAAGAGCACAGACAATAGATTGCCAATAAAATTTGTTGGTTCTCCCAACCAGGCCCAAGAAAACAAAATGGAGTTACTCGTGCTAAAGTCCATCCCACCAGCCAAAACTAAGGAGTTTATCTGATTTTTCAAGATAGAAAACAATACCCAGAAAAAGAAAGCCCTTCCCCTTGCCTGTTTTAATCTTTACAAGGAAAAATAACTTTGAAACAACCAATTCAACTCCTGTGATTCTTTCTTCAGCCTTCGGCATCCATAAACCAGCCTTCTCCACTCGGCTGCTCAGGCGACTCACTTTGCTTATGTTCTAGATGGAGTGTCTTCAGGTTCCAGTCTTGCAAATGAAAGTCAACTGGGACCCTTAAATTTTTGCCTATTGACACTACAAGCTTCAATTTATATGTAGACAGGACTTTAAAAAACCCAGTGAATAAAGACAGATTAAATCTCACACTGGATCAGAGTCAGGCAGGATTGGGGGCGGAAGTGATAGCAGCTGACTGTGGGGGAACATCAACTCTAGAAAGAGGACATCAGAAGATTTGAAGTATGAAGGAGATGACAGAGAGTTCTGAGAAGGCATTGCTTCCAGAAAAGAGGGAAGCAACTAAAAAAGTCAAGAAAACTAAGAAACCAAACACCAGAAATTAAAGATCTCAGAGTTCTAAGGCAGTACCTCAATATCCACTTCTCCCCCCAACCCAAGTGTCCTTAATTAAACATGACTTCAGTGTTCCGACAGAAGATGGCACTCTTGAACTGAGAGTGAGCAAATGTCCCACACTTCTCCTTGCCCTAGGTGAGATGACCTAGGGACAATTACCAGTGATTGCTGCTAGTCCAGGAAAATCCAACAAAATAAAAATAAGCAGTAAATGAGAATCAAAATTAAGCCCACAAATATCCTCTCCTCTAGAAAGATTCCCAACTAGAGACAGAAGCCCTCCATCAGCCTTTCTATTTAAAGGCAAGCCTGACATGTTGGTCCATACCTATTTAATTCCAGCACTCAGGAGACAGAAGCAGATGGATCTCTGTGAATTCCAGGCCAGCCGGGTCTACATAGCAAGTTCCAGGCCAGCCAGGGCTACATAGGGAGACCCTGTCTCAAAAACTGAAACATGAAAAAAAAAAAGCTGTACTACAGAGCTTAGAAAAATCAATAAAATGAGTCTAAATATCATAATTAGAATCAAGAGGCAAAATTTACTTCCCAATCTTGAAGAGATTATCTATATTTTAAAATCCAAGCACAGCCATAAAACCTACTAAGCAAATAAATTCCTTTTTAGGTTGTCAGGTACAAGATTATTATACAAAATAGCACACCCATATTCCAGCAACAAGAAATGACAAAGCATAAGTAAAGTGGAAAAATGTCATTCAAATAGTAATACGATCTTACAATTTCTTATAACAATACATACAACTGAAAACATGACACAGAAAATTATAAAATTTTGTCAAAAGGCATAGAATAATTCCTGTATTTATTAAGGAGATTGATCACTATGATTTCCTTTACAATCCATCAAATTGATTTAGTGCTGCCAATCCAAAGACAAACAAGGTATTTCAAAGAACTTGATAAAAAGTCCTAATAGTCATAGAACTCCATAAAATGTTGAGTGGAATTGTGAAGACTTTGGAAAAGAGGAATGGAATAAATAAAGCTACTCCCCACGATTAGCATAATGTCCTAATATGGCTTCAGGAATATACAAATAAACCAACAGAACAGACTGTACCACTCAGAAATCAACCTGTTTAAACATGATTATTTGGTGTTGAGGGAAATGGTGTTCATGGGGAAAAGGAAGGCCAAATGTTTCTGGGACAGCTAGCTTGTCATAAATGTTCCATGTAATACATATGGATGACATACATAACTTCTAAGACTTTGCAGTTTGACATTTCATATACTAGGTCTTGATTAAAATGACTTGAAATTTCTTTTGGCCAAAAAGATTCCATAAAGAAAGTTATAAGAAAAGTTAAAAGATAGATTAGGAAATGTCAGAATTTTCTTGAAAATATCATAGAGTAGAGTAAAGAGATGCCATGGACACTGTTCTTCAAAGATTAAATGGTGAACATTCAAACACAGGAAGGTTACTTTTAAGTTAAAGTTAAGGTAGATATTTATCACAAATTTTACTGAAACAGAACTATTACCCAGAATAAGGTTTTCAATACTCTTGTAAATTAATGATAGGAACTGGACCAAGGTTCCACATAGGCAATTCTTTGGAAAAGAAATCAGAATGCTAATTACTATTGGAAAATAAATTCAATCATAAATCCAGGAATTAGTGAAATATAAAACAATGGATTTCCATCTCATCTCTATTGGATTAGTAATTTAAAGCATAGAATTTTTATGAAGCAAGAACTGGAGTGCCTATCACCCATACTAGAAATGCTGTTAACCCAGGCTTATAGATAGACTTGTCAGGCTCTGGAAGAAGAGCTGGAAGCCAGCAGGGACAGAGCACTAATCAGATTCACTGGCAGCCAACACTGACTTTATTTTTTTTATTTAATTTTATTTTTTTATTTATTTGTATGAATGTATTGTCTGTATGTAGGTTTGTGCACCCGTGTCATGCAATGCCTCGGAGGTCAGAAGAGGGCATCAGATTCCCCTGGAACTGGAGTTCTCCTGGAATTGGAGTTACAGATGGTTCTCAGCCACCACGTGGGTGCTGGGGATCGAACCCGGGTCCTTTGCAAGAGCAGTCAGTGCTCTTAACCACTAGGCCATCTCTCCAGCCCCCCAACATTGACTTTAAATTACAATTGGAACTTGGGAGGCAGAAGCAGGTGGATCTTTGTGAGTTCAAGGCCGGCCTGGTCTATAGAGTGAGTTCCAGGACCGCTGGGGCTACAGGGAGACCCTGTCTCGAAAAGACCAAAAAATAAAATAAAATAAATTACAATTGGAACCACTGGGGGCAAGCCCAAGTCATAGGGCTCTGCTCTGCCTCCTCGTTCCCTATCCAGAGCTAATAGGTCATTGGTCAGAGCCAGGCCCCCACTGTCAGGGCTCTCCTTTGGGATTTCCCTTTCTTAATAGAAACTGGTGGACTCTGGGACTAGCACCATAAGGATGTCATTAACCTCAGCAAGAAGACAGCTTGGTAGAGAATCATGGAGGACATGAGTCCTGCCTGCAGGTTTCCCAATAGACTTTCCAGTTGTAGCTTGAGGTCCTCCAGGACTCTTTTAATAAACCTGGTCCTCACCCAAGATGACTTTGTATCTCTATCACCAACGACTTCAGGAGTGCTATTCCAAACAGGCAGAGCTGAAGGCCATTAATCATTGTAATCATAGAACCAATTCCTCTAGCTCTGAGTCCAAACCCTGAACAACTCTGATTATAAACTGGCTTGCCATATGGTTTTTACAGAGGAAGAATGCTTTCATTGGGCTGATACAACTGTCTGGTGTGCTTGAAAATTTTATTTCTTGTTATAAATTAACTAATTAGAATTTTGGCTTTTCTTACGAGTTTAATGAGTGCAAGTAAGTCTCCATGAGTCACATAAATGCTGAAGCACAGATAAAATAGTCTTTCTGGAAATCTAAATCTAAGAACCAGATGCTGCTAAATTCACCAGGACAATGCTATGCTGTCAGGAAGACTGAAAGTTAGACAGCTGACTTTCATCCAGTACCACCCACAATTTGCACATACCCTCATGGACCTTTAATGGGTGCAGTTATGTGGCATGTTGCCAGGGACAGAAAAACTAAAGGTGTTTTATATGATGAGAAAGTCCAATATTGAAGACACAATTAGAGTCCCAGCATTAGTTAAAATATCTAAACCTTCAGTAATGCCAGAGGTAATGTCTAGATGGGTGACAAGATGGTACACTAGAGTTCACAGTTCCCATAGCATGCAAGGACATTAGAATTGTTTCTGTTTCATCTGCAGCAAGGAAAGGTATTTTATTGCCCTGTTTTCCAGCAGCCAGAAGAACG
>VZQC01006291.1:123708-146052 GCA_009823505.1 Rhizomys pruinosus | reverse complement strand
TTCCTCCAAGGAGAGAGCCAACAGCCAATTAGATTTGGGATATACAGGCACATGGCTGCCTCTGCTGCACAGTATTTCCAGGCAGGTGAAGTGTAGCTGGTGCTGATGGTGGAGTCTTGCTTGACTCAGGGAGACCCGTATTTGCTTTATTGGTTTAGTGGCCTTTGGGAACACTCTCTGGCATTCCAGAGGCCATCTGTACCCTTGCATGTGCGGTCTCAATACATCCCTCCCATGTTAACGTCAGGTCTTCGGCAGCAGGGTCTTATCGCCTCTCCTCCTGCAGGTATCCCAACTTAGGGGCGCTGAGTCTTTTTTAATGATGACTGTTGAAGTATCTGTCCAGGAGCTCTTTGTGACAAGTAGTAAGGTACACTGCAGTGACATTAGATAGGCATTGGAAGGACACAGTTCTCTTAATGTGTGCGTGTGTCTGTGTGTGTCTGTGTGTGTCTGTGTGTTGTG
The DNA here is from genome assembly GCA_009823505.1 of Rhizomys pruinosus. Taxonomy (NCBI): domain Eukaryota; kingdom Metazoa; phylum Chordata; class Mammalia; order Rodentia; family Spalacidae; genus Rhizomys; species Rhizomys pruinosus. The sequence goes on along the minus strand of VZQC01006291.1, from coordinate 145,587 downwards.
GAGGTCAGAAGTCAATGTCAGGTGTTCCTCTATGTCTCTTTGCCTTACTTTTTGAGACAGTGTTTCTCTCTAAACTAGGAGATAGCTAATTTGTCAGGACTACCTGGCCAGCAAGCTCCAGAGATTCCCCCGTCTCTGCCTCTCCAGCGCTAGGCTTCTAGATGTATGCCTGGACCCCTGACTTTATGTGGGTGCTGGGGATCTGAACTCATGACATCATAATTGTGTGGCAGTGTATCAACATTTTGAAAAGATTATTCAGTTTTAGGGTAGAGAACAGATGAAAATGATAACACTGGGAACAGGGGAACCAGCTTTGATTACTGATGTTAGCAGCTGGGACTGGATATGTCTGGCCTAGTCCAAGTCACCCGCTCTCTGATACGGTCTCTGAGAATGGCCTCATCCTCCTCCAGCTGCCTCAGTGGGAAGCCCAGCCATCAATCTCAAGTCTTCTTTACCCCATAAGTAACCAGGGAACCAGTAGATGTCTTTTACAAAGATGAAAAATATTTAATGCTGAACCCCTTATAAGATTGTGCATGTTCCATATCAGTCTTGGACTTGCCGCCCTTGTAGTTCATGCAAAGGGGCCAAATAAGTCCCTTAATTATTGAGATACTACCAGCTAAATTTTATATTAGTGTGAGCAGAGAGTATTTCTTACCAATACACAAATGCCAATTATTTTTCTATCTCACTTATCTCAAAAATGAGCCTGTGTCTTTATTTCTATACTCTCAATATAAAACTTTCCTGGTACACAGTAGACATTCATCCAATAGTTATCTTGGAAGAATTAATTCATTTATGTGGGTCATAAATATAATTTTCTCAAACCTGATAAATTTTGGAAGCTATTTGAAAGCAAAATGTATTACTTTATATACTTTACTATTTATAAATGGCAAATAAGGAATCAAATACACATGTAGCAAAGGCTTATGTAGTTCTGGGAAGTTCTTATTCTTTAAATCCATATCTCTACCCCCAAATATACACAATATATTATTACCCATTGAGGCCAATGGAAGAATTCAAGTAGTTGTAAACAATGCTTTCTTTTTTTTTTTTTTTTTTTTTTTTTTTTTTTTGAGACGGTCTCCCTTTTAGTCCCAGCTGTCCTGGAGCTCGCTCTGTAGACCAGGCTGGCCTTGAACTCACAGAGATCCACCTGCCTCTGCCTCTCAACTGCTGGGATTAAAGGCATGGGCCACCACATCTGGCTGCAGTATGAGTTTTTAAATATTCTACTTATTATTTTTATTTTATGTGTATGAGTGTATTGCCCACATGTATGTAAGTGCACCCATGTCATCCAATGCCCACCGAGGTCAGAAGAGAGCACCAGGTTCCCCCGGAACTGGAGCCATTGATGGTTGTTACCCACCACATGGGTTCTGGGATTCAAACCCAGGTCCTCTGTAAGAACAGCCCGTGCCCTTAGCCACCGAGCCAAATCTCCAGCTTCTGATAGGATGTTTTGATAAACATTATCTCTCTAGCTGGCCTAGATCATGTGCCCAACACCTGGGCTTGGAGAAGAGTAACTAAGGAACAAAATCAGCCCATCCATCATACGGCCTAGCTGATCTACAGTGATAGAAGCAAGGCTGTTGCCCCAAAGGGGAAGACTGGACACACCCAGGAAACAGTGGCTGAATGGAGATGAGACAGACTAGAGCTCACATTTCTCTCACTCCTGTTCTGTGATCTTTTCACACCCACCCGCCCACTCTTGATGCTTTTGTTGTTGTTACCTACTCCTCATCTTTATGGGGCAATTTTTTTAAACTTTTTTTTTCTTAAGGATCCAAGAGGCCAGCCACCACACAAACACCTAAGTAGAAAACAATAAGTGCCTTGCCTTGTACTTTGAGAAAAAGCAAATGAAAAATGCTCTTGTAATTTATATGCAGTCCCTTTCCTCTGAAGAATATGGAAGGTTTTAGAGATGTCAGGTGCCCCCGTGAGAGGAATGAACTGGAAGAATTTCAACTGTGGCCTGAGCGTGCCGCCGATCCTATGAGGTGACCTATGGAAAGAAGCTCTCTGCCAGCAACGCACGCTTAACTGCCTGAACTACTGTGGTGTCTCGTTTAATTTGCCTATTTACATGCCTTTCTCCTTACAGCCATCAAATTTTAGCACAGGAAAGGATTTTACAGATCATTTGATTCAGTCCCCTCATTTTCCAGATGGAAGCCAGAAAGGGCGGGTTATTAGCCAGCACAAGGTCACCTAATCGGTTTAGGGCAAGCCCAGAAGTGGGTCCCAGGCTTCCTATTTTCCCAAACTGTACTCTTCCTGAAAAGTTACTTAATGTCAAAATACACTATTAATTTCTTTTTTTCTGCTACTATGAGAATCAATGTATTTGGATACATTCTGGAAACAAGGCACAGTGATCCTAAGATTTCAACAAATATGCACTAATTGCTGCCACCAGAGGCAAAGAAATTTGGAAACAATGACAAGGTGCAGTAGCCAGAGCTAACCTTGTGCAAGAAGTCTACATTTTGTACATCTCTACCTACTAATGGGTGCTCAGTACTCCTGGTCTGCCTCAAACTGACCCCAGCTCTTATGAACCTGCTTCTCCCACAGCAAATATCTTGTGCCAGAACTGAATTTTCTCTATTAAAAAAATAAATTAAAAAATCCCAACTTCTCTTATAGACCCTTATTACAGGACCACACAAAGTTGTATGAGAAGGTCAGAGAACTAAGACTTTTACATAAAATGAGTTTGAATTAGATAGCCAGATATCCAAGGATCCTATGAAGAATGAGTTGGTTATCCATGCCTCATAAATTCCAAATTAGGTTAAACTTCCTTAAGAGTCTTGAGAACAGGGTAGGAAGCCAACAAAAAACTCAGGTCAGCATGTTCCACATGTTCAATATGTTTCTCTTCCCATTCCTTTTCCTGGGTGTTTAAGGAAATGTCTCCCATGACTGTCTACACTTTATCTGTATCCATGGAGTAAACATAATGAATGATAAAGATCCCTTCCGCATATAGTTGTATCTCTAAAAGACAAAAAGAGCCCTGTTACTATCTAAGAGATCTTTGAGGGCTGGGGAGATGTCCTAGTGGTTAAGAACACTGACTGCTCTTGAAGAGGACCTGGATTTGATCACCAGCACCCAGATGGTGGCTGAGAACCGTCTGTAACTCCAATTCCAGGAGAACTCCAGTTCCAGGGGAATCCGAGACCCTCTTCTGACCTCCGAGGCATTGCACTACATGGGTGCACAAACCTACATGCAGACAGTACATTCATACACATAAAAAAAAAAAGAGATCTTTGAGTGTCCTTAATTTCCAGCTCTCCTCGCATGGCAAAGGTCCATGTATTGGGAAACTCATAGATGACTTTCCAGGGAAACATTAGCGAATCCAGCCTCCAAGTCTACAAATGTCATTTCAAATTTATGGCTTTGATATAAATTTTAATCACTGTCCAACTGCTTTCTATATCACAATTTTCTCCATTTACCTCAGCTAATGGCACATGAAGAAGAAATTCTTGTCAGAGCCCTCTTCCCTAGTTAAAATAAGTGGTTGTTGAGACCAGTGACGTGAAGCATTCTGGTTCTTCCTATAGTCAAAGTTTCACTGAGATACCAGCTACTAATTTTTAAATGAAATATATTGTGCCTTCTTCATATTAGTGCAAAGTGAAATAGAGGCCACAAGCTGAATTATGAGATAAAGAAGCAGATGGCCTAATGCTGTTACAACATAATTTACAATAAGTGCACAGGACTAATGGGTTCTTGATAGCAAGCTTAAACCTTTATATTCTGATTTTTTTTCCTTAAGAGGTAACATGCAGCTTAAATTTACATTATGAATACAGATTTTCTTTTATAAGTCGAAGCACACTATTTTGGTCCATTGAGCAAACTCATTCTTATTCATTGCCTTTTAAAGTTGACATTTAACATCAACAGCTATATAACTGGAAAGCAGAAAAGATTTTTAATATTCAAGAGAATAGCTTCTAAACTACTATAGCATTCTACTGTATGGAACATCCTATAATTAGTGTACATTAACTGAAAGGAAGAATTACACAGGGAATGTGGAAGAGAGTTGAAGGTGCTCACATTTATTTCCTTGCTTGTACTCATGAATCAAGTAACCAAAACAACTAATTCTAGCAGTTCAGACTAATAAGGGTTAATTTCTAAAATACTATGTCTTCAAATCCATTTACCAACATAGGATTGAAAACTTTTGGATCTACAGGCCTTGACATAAGACAGGAATCAGATATTTCTCTTTCATTATAATTTACTGTTCAACATCAGACATAACCTACTTGTTCAAAATATAACTATGATACAGCTACAATAGATCAGGATCTCCATTGGCTATTGGGGATGGACAATACCCACTGGGTATTAGACCTGTGACAGCCTTGCCCTTCAGAGCATTGGAACTTAACAAGAAAGACAAGGGTACACATAATTTTTTAAAAAAAGGAAGAATGTTTGAACAAAATGAGTACACAGTGCTGTAAGCATCCACAAGGAAGGACCTAACCAGATCACAGAGGGCAGAGACGTCTTTTGAAGAAGGTGCTCTATCAAGAGAGATCCCATGACTTCAGAGTTAAGACTGAACATTCACATCAATATTGATTTCTCAGAGGCCCCATTAAAATTGTATGTTTGAAATCTTTAAAATATTAAATCCCACAAAGAGAAAACAGAAGATATAAGAGAAAAATTTGGAAACTCAACAGAAGAGGGACATGTGATCTCTGGCTCAGTAGAAAACTGAATCCTGGAATTAGCAAAGGAGGTTTGAAAAGAGCTATTTGAGAAATGGTGGAGCTCTAACCTCTCCCTCTCACGCACACACACTGCAGAGCAATTGCCCCTCCCATCTGCAGCAGGAGGCTAGAAATTCACTCACTGAAAATGATAAATAAGAAAGTCCCCAGTCAACCACACAATGGTGATGCTCCACAGGTTAAAGTCTTCACACTGACACGTAGTAATAATTAGTGCCGATGTACCAACATGATTGCCCTTGCCTGCAAGGACAGAAGTCTCTCACCCTTCAGATGAAAGACTGGAGAGCTTCCTCTGGGAACCTGACCAGTGACGATGCTTTGAGAAAAATGACCACAGAGTCCTCGAGTGAAGCACCAAGTCAACAAGCCTTACAGGCTTCCACCTCCATCACACTAAAAACTATGCCATCTAAGAAAAATCCCTCAAGGACAGATAGACAATACCTAAGTGAAAACCAGGGGGAAAAAATAAAACCATTTTGGGGAAAATGGCATATGTGTGAGAAAGAAAGTAAAGAAAAACAATCAATAGAGATTCAGAAGGGAAGATAATGTGGAAACAAAACCCCAGAAGGATCTTATGAAAACAGAATAATTCAGGGAAAGAAAGAATTCAAAAGTAAAGAAAGTAAACTAGATGTTAAAGACAAAAAGAAAATGGGGGTGTGATGGTTAATCCTGTGTGTCAACTTGACTGGACTAAGGAACAAATAAGAGAAAAGGGATGTTTGGATTGGACCACCTCAACCGGATGGCCCACCCCAAATGTGGGCATTACCTTCTGCTGGCAGGCAGTATAAAAGGCCACGGCAGAAGGAGCTGGTCCCTTTTCTCCTGCGGCTTGCCTCTCTCATCTGGTGAGTTTGTCTTGCTGCTGTAATCAACCTTTTGGATCCCAGCGTGTACTGAGACCGGCAGATCTCCTGGAATCCATTTGGGCCTTCAGCACTAGATTGGGACTACTGAGACATCCAGCCTTGCGGACTGAGCAGTTCCCTGGATTCTCTCGGCCTTTCCAGTGTGGTGCAGCTACTGTTGGACTCCTTGAACTCTGTCATGTGAGCAAATCAATAAATTGTATATAGCTATATATTCGTCCTGTTATTTCTGTTTCTTTAGAGAACCCTGACTAATACAGGGGGTGTGGGAGAGAGAGACAGAGACAGAGACAGAGGAGACAGAGAAGATAGAGAAAAGGAAGTTAGAGGACTAGCTAAGCAATCCCATCTCCAGATAAAGGATTTATAGATGAGAGAACAGAGAAGTTGAACTACGCGAAGAAGTTGAACTACGGGAAGAAGCACTCCTGAGTTCAGATGAGGCTCTAGATGGAGAGGGTGCCATCAAGTGTGTCTGAGAGCTTCAATTCTCAGCCTAACACACCCAGGAAGAGGAAACCTCAATTGCAGAATTTCCTCTACTGGATTGATCTGTAGTCTTGTCTGTGAGACTTTGTCTTAATTTCTAACTGATGTGGGAAGGTCCAGCCCACTGTGGGTGGTGTCACCCCTGGGCAGGAAGTCCCGGGTTGGATAAGAAAGCAGGATGAGCCCAGGCCAGGGAACAAACCAGTGGGCAGCATTCCTCTGTGGTCTGCACTTCAGTTCTTGCCCTGAGCTCCCTGCCCTGGTTCCCGCTATGGTGAGCTGTAAGCTGTAAGGAGAAATAAACTCTTTCCTTCTTCCCAAGTTGGTTTTGATAAGTGTTTTTGTCACAGCAATAGAAAGTAACTGGAACCCCAAGTATACAGTGGAGCGGTCATGAGGCAGGCATCAATTTACCAGTCTGTTTTGCATAGCAGTTCTGAAATGCACAACCCAACAATTAGGATTTTATCATGCTTGTACATATATTTCTATAACCAGGTATCTATACATTATAAAAATTTTGTCTTATTTAGAAAGATGAGTAGGTAAGACTTTTTGCAGTAATAAGTTGTACTAACTTCAAGTAAATATATTTCTTTCCCTGTAAAAATATTAGTCCCTTGCTGAACAATCATTTCTCTTTATCCATTATTGGTACTAATGTTTTAGAATATTTCCACAAACACCAAGTTAGCAAATACTGAGCTCTCATTAGAGGAAACGTACAGTTAGATTCCTGCAAGCCTCTGTGTTTGGGTTCTGTTTTGGTTTTCATTTATGTCCGACACAGCCTTGCTGTATAGCCCAGACTGGCCTGAAACTCCTGCCCCTGCCGCCCGAGTCCTGGGATTACACGTGTGCAGTATCAGAGCAAGCTCCTGAAAACCTCTGCTCACATTTTTACCAACTGATCAACACACAACCTTATTTTGTGTGTTTCTGCTTAAAGATACCTTCTTTAAACTAGTTCTTGGTTCATTAACATTGATCTCACTACCAGGTGCCCCATAACTCTTGCCTGTATAAAGCTTTCCTCACACCTGTATTTTCTCCTCTCCAAAGGCGTATCAGAGCTTTCTTGCACTTAGAAATAAGACACCACTTCAGCTCTATGTTTCAGCCTCACTTTAAGGGAACCGACAAAGGGCATGTCAGTTAGAGAAGCATGGCACTAAGCTGCCCTATGAACAATACCATTCATACTATGAGAGCCAAAGCAGCAATGCAGAGCCCCTACTCTGCCCTCAGCTGGTGTGGACATCCTGTGACTGCGATTGTCTGCTCACATCCACAGATGACTTCATCAGCATCACAGTACTGATTTTTTGCTGTTGTTTATTCTTTGAGGGTGGTGGGGGCAGGAGAGGGTTGAGAAAGCTCTCACTGTGTAACATGAGCTGGCTGGAAGCTCCCAGTATCCCTGCCTCGGCCTCCCAAGTACTTGGGGATCATAAGCATCTCCCATCCTGCCACCATTTCAAGGTTACAAATGTCAGAGAATGGGAGAATTAACAAATAAAAAAGATTCTTTTATTGTTGTTGCTATAACTATTAGTATTGCCTTAACTAACTTATACCTCTTTATGGACAAAAGTCTGTTGTTAAAAGTTGTAAAAGGTTGTTCACACTTCTCGCCCCAGTAAAGAAACATCTTGAATCAATCAACATTTTGTACCATCTGCAGCAGATTAGGGACAACTTACTGTTCTCTCAGATCTGGTGAGTATCCCATAAAAATATCCCTAAAGCCTGTGGGAGGCAGCATAGTGTCCCTGTAAACAAGAGAGTAGCTGTTAGAAAATGCATTAGACTACCATATTTGAACTTTCAAACCCATACAGAACTAATTTAAGGCTGATTATTTTTAAAGGATTTTAAAATTTGCAAATTCTTATACAAATTTTTATTGAAAAATAAAGTGAGGCCGGGCATGGTGGCGCACGCCTTTAATCCTAGCACTCTGGAGGCAGAGGCAGGTGGATCTTTGTGAGTTCAAGGCCTGCCTGGTCTACATAGTGAGCTCCATGCCAGCTGGGACTAAAGGGAGACCCTGTCTCAAAAAGACAAAAAAAAAAAAAAAAGAAAAAAGAAAAAGAAAGTGAGCAAACATTTTCTTTTTAACATTTTCTCATTACTGTCTGCATTTTCCAATAATTATGATACAAAACAAAGTCAGTGTGAGGTACTCCCATGGGTAGGCACTGTGCCTGGTTGTAGAGCTACAGATGTGACTAAAAAAAAAGACCCTCCTCTCTGGGAAACACCTAGCAGAAGCAACTGCAATAGCATGTGAATCAGGACAAAACATAGTCAGACTGCAAGACTACCTGAAGGATTAATTTTGGTTTGCAATAGCTTGCATCATTCTTACTGTGCTTCAGGTAATATTTCTAGGCACATGTCTGAATTTTATTTCTTCTAAACTTTAGAACAACTCTGTGAAATAAGCACTTTAATAATTCCCATTTTATACGTGGGCAAACAGGATTACAGATACAAAATAACTTTCACAAGTAAATTGTAGAAGTAAATTCAGAACCCTGGGCCAGAAAGCTGTGTCATGAAAAAATGAGGTTTTAGCTTAACCCCAAATAAGTAAAGCACTGATGAGAGAGAGAGAGAGAGAGAGAGAGAGAGAGAGAGAGAGAGAGAGATTTGTAAACAATGCAGAGGATGAGCAGAAGGCAGAGATGCTGGTCCAGTGCTTAGCCGTGGCTCCAGCTACTCTACTTCTTCCTGTGAATACAAACCTTTTCCACAATGTATCCATTCTGCAAGCCAAAGATGAGACAAAGAATACCTTTCAAATATCCCAGGGCATGCTGTCTGTGCATTTATTAAGGCCTTTTTCTCCATTGCAGACAAATCTTTTTTTAAAAGAACTTGTGACATCTGTTCATGTGCCTCTGATATCCAGCACTGGAGGAAGAGAAACCACACATAAGAAAAGTAACCACCCAAACGGTCAGGTAGTAAAATATCTTCCAATTGAGATATATTCTGATTTTAATTGTTAACTTCAGTTGACATTTAAAACATAAGAGTAACTCATAGCCACCAACTACTTCATCACGAATACCTGAAAATAGCAATTCCTGTGTGTCATTGGAAAATAAAAATCTAATTAGTTGCTTCTATAAATTGTAAAGTGCTTCATTTAACTAAATACTAACTCCACCTTCTTCCTATTTCCTTCTTTATCATTTTCAGGATTAGTATATTTTTTAACTTCTCTAAGTAAGAAAATGTAGCCATCACTTTGTACACCTGAAAGGACTCCGAGCATCATAGTTAGTACCAGTTGTCTTTGTTATCCATGAGGGAAAATCTGTGATGGATACTCTGAGGGGTAATCAATGGATTCTCTGAGGGGTTATCAATGGATATTCTGAGGGGTTATCAATGGATACTCTGAAGAGTTAGAGTATCAATGGATTCTCTGAGGGGTTATCAACCGACACTCCAATGTTATCAATGGATACTCTGAGGGGTTATCAAAGGATACTCTGAAGTTATGAGAGGTATTCAACCACCTACAGAAGCACCGTGGGCATCATCTAGGAGATCTTAGAAACAGAGGTTTTTGTTCTTAAGAACATGAGGGCTAAGGATTCAGTATTTCCACCATACAAAATTAGAACATGAATCTGCATGTCCAGAACAGAGAGCCAGATTTCATCACCAACAAATTCCTTTTTTCCCCCAAACCTGTAGATAGGTTCCACTAGACAACCAATGAAACCCTAGAATACATTATATTCAATAGAATTTTTTAAAAATATTTTATTTCTGGGGCTGGAGAGATAGCCTAGTGGTTAAGAGCACCGACTGCTCTTACAGAGAACCCGGGTTCAATCCCCAGCACCCACATGGCAGCTGAGAACCATCTGTAACTCCAATTCCAGGAGAACTCCAGTTCCAGGGGAATCCGAGACCCTTTTCTGACCTCCGCAGCATTTCATGACACGGGTGCACAAACCTACATGCAGACAGTACACTCATACACATACAAAAAAATTTTTATTTCTTACTTTTATTCTGTGTTTATGAGTGTATTGCCTGTATGTATGTGAGTGAATCCGTGCTGTACAATGCCTGCAGAAGTCAGAAGAGGGTGTCAGATCCTCCAGAACTGGAGTTAGGGATGATTGCTAGTCACCATGTGGGTGCTAGGAATTGAACTCTCATCCTGTGTAAGAGCAGCCAGTATTCATTAAGCCATCTCTCCAGGCACCCGGAATAGAATTTTTTTCAAAAAAGGAGACCAATCTTTGGAGACCCAAAGTCTTCCCATGCAGATTATCAAAATCAAAAGGCTTTGGGGCACTTGGGTTAACACAGGCTCTTCTGTGACGAGGATTCTTCCCTACACAGAAAGATTTTAACCCAAGTGGTTGTGGTTTCCTGGTCTAGGCCATAACATTCTAGATTCTTGCCTTCTTTGATCACTGAACTTAGACTTCAGCCTCCTAAATCTCCTGATCTCCCACATCGTCTTCCCAGCTCTGTCCATATACTATTTGCTCAATTATTTTTCTTCTTAGATTTCCCAGCTCATAAGTCACTAATAAGGAAGGCTAGATTAGGCCTTATGTTTTGTATACATATTAATAAAAATGTTTAATGTCTCTTGAGACAAGTTAGAAGCCATCATTTTGTTTGAAATTATATAATTTAAAAACTTAACCTTAAGTATGCTAATATCACTTTCAACAACAAAATGCTGCAACAAATCCAATAACTCTTTGAAAATTATATGAAGCAAAGGTATTTCCAGACATGAAATTATGAGAAGGGAAAGGAAGCCCATAAGAATAGCATTAGAGGGGCTGGAGAGATGGCCTAGCGGTTAAGAGTGCCAACTGCTCTTGCAGAGGACCTGGGGTCGATCCCCAGCACCCACATGGCGGCTGAGAACCGTCTTTGACTCCAGTTCCAGGGGAATCTGACACCCTCTTCTGACCTCCGAGGCATTGCGCAACACAGGTGCACAGACCTACATGCAGACAGTATGTTCATACACATACAAAAATAAATAAAAATTTTAAAAAACAATAGCATTAGAACTTAGCTTGCTGAGGACTTATTCTGTAACAGACACTATTTTAAGCACTTTATAGGCATCATCTCATTAAATGCTCAAAGCAACTCTAATGGCTGTTTACCAGGTATGGTTTCAGAAGGAAAAGAATAATAAAATGGGGAATTAAGAATAATCTATTGAAGAATCTATTAATAAAGTATGGTAAGCATTCAAAAGGCCACAGTGTTTGAGGATTTTAATAATGAAAAGTCCAAGGGTAGAGCAGTCACTGGACTCTGAAAAATCTACAGCTATAAAGAGAAAGCCACTTGATATCAGAACAGACCGCTGTTATCAAACTGTAGTGAACAACCAAGTTCATGTTCCTTCCAACTCAGGTCATTGCTAGCCCCTGCCCTCTCTCCACTGTGACCAATCCTAATAGGAAACCAGGCACAAGAGACTCACTGGTGCAGTTTGGACAGGCCAGCCTCACTGGCACTTGGTTGAGAAGGATAGAAAGTCATTGAGGATGGCAAAGGAAGAATGCCTGGCATAACAGCTCCATTTTAAGAATGGGAGAACTAGGACTGAAAGAGATTAATGGCCAGAAGAGCCAGCCATGGCTTAGAATCCCGTGATTCAAACTCATCCACCCTGACTTATTCATCTGCCCATCCACATGCAAGGCAACAAATGACCCACTCAATAGATGGAGCAAAGATCTGAACAGAGAATTCACAACTGAGGAATTAGAGATGGCTGAGAAACACCTTAAGAAGTGTTCAACATCACTAATTGTTTAGGAAAGGCAAATCAAAACCATTTTAAAATATATCATCTTACTCCAATCAGACTGGCTAGGATCAAGAAAACAAATGATACCAAGTGCTGGAGAGGTTGTGGGGAAAGGGGAACACTCATTCACTGCTGGTGGGAATGTATACTGGGACAGCCACTATGGAAAGCAGTGTGGAGAACCCTTGGAAGACTTGAATGAACTTTCCACCTGACCCAGCCATACCACTCCTGGGTATATACCCACAAGACTCATCTTACTGCAGAGAAACATGCATAGCCATGTTTATTGCAGCTCTCTTCACAATAGCGAGGAGCTGGAACCAACCCAAGTGCCCCTCAACTGACAAGTGGATAGAGAAAATGTGGTACATCTACACAATGGAGTTCTATGCAGTGGTAAAGAAAGATGACATTATGAACTTTGCAGGTTAATGGATGGAACTAGAAGATATCATGTTAAGTGAAGTAACACAATCCCAGAAAAAACAAACTATGAATGGAATCCCTCATCTGTGGATGCTAGTGCCAATTACATAGTAGTAAGAATTTCTTGTGCGGGGCTCCTTGAGCTTTTGTCCAAGTAGTTGGGAGTGGTGCATATTGGAAACAACAACAACAACAAAAAAAAAAGTCTGTGTCAAAGAACTGACTGAAACTGTGAACTTCTGCTCAAAACAGTCAACTTCTATATTGAGAATTTTGAGAAAGACTGAGAAAAAGATGAAAAACATGTTTGGCAGAATGCATGAGCTCTGGTGGGGTAAGGGAGGGGGACACTGGTCTAGATTTGATTTGTAACATAATCTTGTACAAAAATATATTTAAAACAATAAAAAGAAAAGAAAAAAAAAAAAAAAAAAAGAAGTGCAAGGCATTATACCAGGTTCGAAGGTGTTATGATTTGCATATAGCTAAATTTACATCTCTGCCAAATGTTCCTATGATTAGAGGATTGGTTTCCAGGTCGGAAGTGCTCTGGAAACTACAGTTTAGGGTGACCCCCTAGTGGGCAGTCATTGGATCATTAGCGTTTTGAGGTAGTTCTCTTGTGATGGGTAGCTGACTCTAAAGAAAGGCTTGTTATACCAGGAACCCCTGGTCACACCCAGATGCCGCTTCTTTCCTCACTATGCACTCCTTCCCTGACATGGACTGATGCCAGTACTAAAGGCTTATGCCCGAGCCTGCACTATGCTGTTTGGACTTTCAGCCTCCAAACCTATGAGGTAAATAAACCTCTTCTACTTAAAAAGTTAAACGCCGTAAAGCATTTTGTTAAAATGTCAAAAAGCTGATTAATACATAAGGCTAGAATACTAAACATACCTTAGAAACGATGGTGGCTATAGCTTAGTGGTGTACTATACTAGACTTTAAATTATATTACAGGGCTATAGTCATAAAAACAGCACAAAAACAGACCCATAGATCAATGGAACAAAATTGAAGATCCAAATTGAGAACATGCAATTTCAGCCACCTCATATTTGACAAGGGGCCAAGAAGACTCAATGGAAGAAAGAGAGCATTTTCAGCCAATGGTGCTGGCATCACCACTTGTAGAAGAATAAAACTAAACCTCTACCTTCCACCCTGTACAAAAATCAACTCCAAATGGATCAAAGACATCAGTGTGAAACCTGAAACTCTGAAAATGACAGAAGAAAATGTTAGCAGTAACCTACAAGAAATAGGCATAGGAAAAGACTTTCTAAATCAGACAGCAGCTTCACAGGAAATAAGGTCAACAGTCAGCAAGTGGGACCTCATTAAACTTGAAAGCTTCTGTACAGCGACAGAAATAGTCAAATAAGTGAAGAGAAAACCCACAGAGTGGGAGGAAACCTTCACCAGTGACACATCTGACAGAGGATTAATGAGAATATATAAATTACTCAAAAAATAAAGAAGCAAGAAAACAAACGACCCAGTCAAAAGATGGGCTAAAGACCTGAATAGAGACTACTCAAATGAAGAAGTAAAGATGGTTGAGGAAAATCTTTAAAAGTGTTCAATGTTGCTAATAATTAAGGAAATGCAAATTAAAACCAGTTCAAGATTTCATCTTACCTGGGTAAGACAAGCTATGATCAAGAAAACAAAAGATAACAAATGCTGGAGAGGTTGTGGGAAAAGGGGAACACTCATTCAACTGCTGGTGGGAATATAAACTTGTGCAAACCCTATGGAAAGCAGTTTGGAGAACTCTTAAAAGACTCAAAATGACCCACCTGACCCAGTCATACCCTCCTGGGTACATACCCACAATACTCGTCCTATTGCAGAGATATGTTGCACAACCATGTTTATTGCAGCTCTCTTAACAATAGTGAAGAGCTGGAAGCAACCCAAGTGTCCCTCAACTGATGAGTGCATGAAGAAAATGTGATACATCTGCACAATGGAGTTATATGCAGCAGTAAAGAAAGACAACACCGGTACTGGAGAGATGGCCTAGCAGTTAAGAGCACCGACTGCTCTTACAGAGGACCCGGGTTCGATCCCCAGCACCCACATGGCGGCTGAGAACCATCTGTAACTCCAATTCCAGGAGAACTCCAGTTCCAGGGGAATCCAAGACCCTCTTCTGACCTCCGTGGCATTGCATGACACGGGTGCACGAACCTACATGCAGACAGTACACTCATACACATAGAAAATAAATAAATAAAATTTAAAAAATATTTAAAAAAAAGAAAGACAACACCATGAAATTTGCAGGTAAATGGATGGAACTAGAAGCCGTTATGCTAAGTGAAGTAACACAGTACCAGAAAAACAATCAACATATGGTGTCCCTCATTGTGGAGCCTAGCACCAAATCTTTATTTGTAAAGCAAACTGTACTGGATAGCTTTAGTGTCAACTTGACACACCTGGGTTGAGGGAGCCTTAATTGAGGAATTGGCTCCATTGGATTGGCTTGTGGCCACATCTGTGGAGTATTGTCTTGATTGTCGAGTAGTGGGGGAGGGCCCAGCCCACAATGAGTGGTGCCACCCTGGGCAGGTTGTTGTGTACTGTATAAGAAGGCAGGCATGGTGGCGCACGCCTTTAATCCTAGCACTTGGGAGGCAGAGGCAGGCAGATCTTTGTGAGTTCAAGGCCAGCCTGGTCTACAGAGTGAGTTCCAGGACAGCTGGGGCTACAGGGAGACCCTGTCTCGAAAAGACCAAAGAAAAAAAAGAAGGCAGGCTGGGCATGAGCCAGGGGAGCAAGCCAGTGAACAGCATTCCTCCATGGCCTGTGCTTCAGCTCCTGCCTCCAGGTTCCTGCCCTGAGTTCCTGCCTTAGACTCCCTGAGTGATGAACTGTGACCCAGGAGATGTGAGCTGAATAAACCCTTTCCTCCCAAGTTGGTGTTGGTCAGAGTGTTTTGTCACAGCAATGGAAGACAAACTAGAACACAGCTGAGTAATTTTTTTCTTTTTTAGCAAATACCTGATGCTACTACAAAAAAGTACATTAAAACATATGTCAACTTGTTATGTAATTTAAGAATGTAAAGTAATATTTCTTTTTACCTGCATGCAACTCTACTGTCAAAAGGTGAATCCCTAAACATGTTTTGGAATTAACCTATAGTTTATTTTCAGACATCAGAATTTTGGTATATGTGTGGAATGTTTATATGCATACTTTGGAGTAATATAAAATGAAAGGTAACAACAACAACAAAAGATTTGTTCAAAGAACTGACTAAAACAGTAAACTTCTGGGGCTGGAGAGATAGCCTAGCGGTTAAGAGCATTGACTGCTCTTGCAGAGGACCCAGGTTCAATCCCCAGCACCCACATGGCAGCTGAAAACCATCTTTAACTCCAGTACTAGGGGAATCTGACACCCTCTTCTGACCTCCACGGCATTACACGACATGGGTGCACAGACCCACATGCAGACAATACATTCATACACATGTGAAAATAAATAAAAAAAAATAAAACAGTAAACTTCCGCCCAAAACAATAAACTTCTGCATCGAAAAATTTTAAAAAGACTGAGAAAAAGATGCAAGATATGTATGGCAGAATGTACAAGCTCTGGCGGTTTAGGGGGTGGGGGACACGGAAGGGGGAACGGGTCTAAATTTGATTAAGAAATGTTATATGAAATGTGCAAAATGTCAATAAAGAATTAAGAAAAAAAATCACTGAGAGGGGAATAATAGTAATAACAATAGCACAGGCCCAGACACTATTCTAAATGTCTTCACGCTGGATGATCATAACAGCTTACTGTTCTGATTTTACACAGGAAGAAACGAAGACATAAAAAGTTGTGAGATATGGGCTGGAGAGATGGCCTAGGGGTTAAGAGTGCCGACTGCTCTTGCAGAGGACCCAGGTTCCATCCCCAGCATCCACATGGCAGCTGAGAAGCGTCTTTAACTCCAGTTCCAGGGGAATTGGATGCTGTCTTCTGACCTCCGCGGCACTGCACGACATGGGTGCACAAACCTACATGCAGTACATTCATACACATAAATAAATGAATAAATAAAAAAGTTGTGAGATTCTTGGCCAAAGTTACAACCTAGTAAGTGATGGACCAAGACTTAGAGATGTTGATTCTAGAGAATATTCATAATCTGTGTTTCATGTATTAGAGACAAATGCTCCCTTTGTCTTCCTCAGCAGTAGACTCTTCATATTTCGGCTAGATATACAAAGATAGGGACTACATTTTCCAGCCTCTTTTCATACACAGACATGGTGATTACACTACACGATGGAAGAATTGGAAGTAATTTATACAGCTTCCAGGAAAAGTCTCTTTTCTTATCCTATTCCTGCTTCATAGCAGGTGAGCACTGTGCCTGTATCCAGCAGCCACCTTGGATCCTCCCCCACTGAATGGCAGAGCAGAAAGCTACTGGAAGTGATCTCTTATGACAGTTGAACTTCCTTCCTACTCCTGGTCTTCTACCACCCAGGCTTTTGCCATGAAAGAATAAAACCGGGCTGGAGAGATAGCCTAGCGGTTAAGAGCACCGACGCTCTTGCAGAGGACCCGGGTTCGATCCCCAGCACCCACATGGCAGCTAAGTACCGTCTGTAACTCCAATTCCAGGAGAACTCCAGTTCCAGGGGAATCCGAGACCCTCTTCTGACCTCCGCAGCATTGCATGACACGGGTGCACAGACCTGCATGCAGACAGTACATTCATACACATATAAAAATAAATAAAAAATTAAAAAAAAAAGAATAAAACCTCTGTGAACACCCTCTGTTGATTTCTAGGTTTGAGTGCAAGTAGTTGAACCTAATTTTACACCATCTCAATGTGAAAATCACGTTGTTATCAAAATGTTCATAACCTGACATAAGTGTGGGTAATTCATAAAAGCATTCCCATGTATTTAAAACTCTTTGGGGTTTTCCCTACCTCTCACTCTGTACAAAAATCAACTCCAAATGGGTCAAAGACCTCAATGTGAAACCAGTAACTCTGAAAGTGATAGAAGAAAATGTTGGCAGCAACCTACAATGCATAGACATAGGAAAAGACTTCCTAAATCAGACAGCAGCTGTGCAAGAATTAAGGTCGACAATTGACAAATGGGACCTCATTAAACTCAAAAGCTTCTGTACAGTGAAAGAAACAATCAGGGAAGTGAAGAGAAAACCCACAGAGTGGGAGGAAACCTCCACCGATACATCTGACAAAGCATTAACTTCCAGAATATATATACTACTCAAAAGAAAAAAAAGAAGAAAACAAATGATTCACTCAAAAGATGGAGCAAAGAGCTGAACAGAGACTTCACAAGTGAGAAAATAGAGATGGCTGAGAAACATCTTTAAAAGTGTTCAACATCACTAATAATTTAGGAAATGCAAATTAAAACCACTTTAAGATATTATCTCACTCTGATAAGACTGACTAGGATTAAGAAAACAATACCAAATTCTGTAAAGGTTGTGGGGAAAGGGGGAACACTCAACCACTGCTGCTGGGAATGTAAACTTGTACAACCACTATGCAAAGCCCTTAAAAGACTCAAAATGATCCTACCACCTGACCCAGTCATACCACTCCCTGGGTATATACCTACAAGACTCCTCCTATGGCAGAGATACATGCACAGCCATGTTTATTGCATCTCTCTTTATAATAGTGAAGAGCTGGAACTGATCCAAGTGCCCCTCAACTGAGGAGTGGATAGAGAAGATGTGGTACATCTACACAATGGAGTTCTATGCAACGGTAAAGAAAGATGACATCATGAACTTTGCAGGTAAATGTATGAAACCATTATGCTAAGTGAAGTAACACAGTCCCAGAAAAACAAGTGATGACTGGCATCCCTCATCTGTGGATGCTAGCACCAAGTACCTAGTTGTAAGGCACATTGAGCAATGTTAATGTTATTGTCTTCATTATCTGAAAGCAACTGTGCTGTTATAATGTGAATCCCTTAACAGGTTCTAGAATTAACCTACCATTTATTTTCAGACTTTGGAATTTTGGTGGAGGGTATGTATGCATATCTTAGAGTAATATAAAATCAAATGGGAAAAATGTGAATCCTGAAATATGATTTGGAAATATAGTTTGTTTTCAGATGACATAATTTTAGTATAGGTGAGATAGATAGATAGATAGATAGATAGATAGATAGATAGATAGATATAGATAGATAGATATATCTCCATATCCAGGTTTGATTCCCAGCACCCATCTGGAGGCTAACAACTGTCCATAACTCCAGTCCCAGGGTATCCAATGCCCTCTTCTGACCTCTTTGGGCATTTCATGACATGGATGTACCTACCTACCTATATGCAGGTAGTCTAGTCATACACATAAAAATAAAATATTTTTTTAAATCTAGCTTGAGTCAAATGATAATATATTTTAAAAATCAAATGTTTACACAAGGCTTATTTCATAATATAATTCTCATTTCTGTTTTCTTGAGTCACTTTTTTTAAGTTCTCAATTTTTTTTAACTTCCAGAATGAGCTTCCCCATATGTACTGCATTTAAGAAACCCTAGGAGACATAAAAGGTCTAGGAAGGTCTTCCTTGTGAGTGTCACATTATACACTTGAAGGTAACTAGTGTCTTGCTACTGAGTATGAGTTATACCCTGGCAGAATCCTGCCAAGGCTCATTTTAGGTGCTAATCCACTGGCAGGTCTTCTTTGGTTCCTGATAGGCCCCAAAAAGTACAATCTTCTGATTTTTTTTTCTTTTTAATTTTTTGAAAATTTATTTTTTATTTATTTAATTTTTTTTAATTTTTATGTGTATGAGTATATTGCCTGCATGTTTGTAAGTGCACTCATATCATCCAATGCCCACAGAGGTCAGAAGGCATCAGACTACCTTGGAACTGGAATTACAGATGGTTTTTAGACATCATGTGAGTGCTGGGAATGGAACCCAGGTCCTCTACAAGAGCAGTCAGTGCTCTTAACCACTGAGCCATCTCTCCAGCCCATGAGAATTTAATATGTGAGTATTGTAGTTACATTATTTCCATCCCTCACATTCCTCCTCTTCTAGTGTCCTGTCTTCCTTCACAATTTCAGGTCCTCTTCTTTGATAATTATTGTTACATATACATACATACACTTATAAATGTACACATATAATGTACTGAGTCCATTTGGTGATGCTCATGTGTACATATATTTAGGGCTGTCCACTCATATTGAAGGAAGTATAGATACCGTCCAAGCTTTCCTTTGGATGCCAAAGAATGCTTCTAGCCTGTAGCCTTTTGACAAGTATGAGTGAAACTCCAACCTGCAGGGAACGCTTACCAAGTTTCCTAAATGATGTCCTCAAGGTCCTAACTCTTCTGTTGGCACAAAGGGGACACCCTACTCTTTTGGATGCGATCACAGCCTGCATTCTTTCTGCATATGATTGATCCATCTATTCTAAATATTTTGGGCCAAGTCTTTTCAATTTCAACTGTTTATTTTCAAATGTCCTGAGTGAATGAAAGACCAAAAAGTTCAAAGCCAGCTTTTGTCAAAAGTTTTGCATGTTCTACAAAAATAGATTGACACTTCATTTTGGAATAAAAATGAAGATCTCAAGTCTTTGCTCACAAACAAAAAACTATCTTTCCTAGCACTTGGGAGGCAGAGGCAGGCAGATCTCTGTGAGTTCAAGGCCAGGCTGATCTATAGAGCAGGTTCCAGGCCAGCTGGGGCTACAAGAAGACCCTGTCTCAAAAAGACCAAAAAAAAACTATCTTATTTAAAACTGTCCAGTAGCACTCTTACAAGGACTATTAAAAAAAAATCATCACAGATACCACCAAGACTTTGTTAAAAGTCCTTATCTTTAAAAAATCATCAGAAAATATTTTTTTTTCTTTTTCAACAGTCGTGTTGCCTTTGGAAACCCTGGCTCTGCTCTCACAACTAGGTTAACTCAGAAGTGCCGTATACAGATTCTAAAGGATCACAGAGAGCCTCACAAACAGAACCATCATTATTTTTAACAAATGGGACTTGTAGGACACAATCAGAATAATTTCATCTTCCCCCACTACCTGTTCAAGCAAACTTTTTATTTTTATTTTTTTTTCGTGTGTGTGTGTGTGTGTGTGTGTGTGTGTGTGTGTGTGTGTTTTCAAGACAGGGTCTCCCTGTAGCCCCAGCTGTCCTGGAACTCACTCTGTAGACCAGGCTGGCCTTGAACTCACAAAGATCCGCCTGCCTCTGCCTCCCGAGTGCTAGGATTAAAGGTGTGTGCCACCATGCCCGGCTTTCAAGCAAGCTTTTATGAGAAGGCTTTTGCCTTGTCCCTAGAAGAAATAATCCTGCATGAATCTTTTTTTCCTCTGATCACAATGATGTAACAACCATTTCTTGTTACAGAAAAAAGATAGTCTTGGCTAAATAATTAATAGTAGTGAGGAATCACAAAGGGGCCTTCCAAATGCCCAGCTATCTGAGAGGAGAGGCAGAGCAGGTGGAGAAAGAGAAAATGGGTGGACCTCCCCCCACTCCTCCCCTGCACTCGCTTCTGCAGTCCTTCCTCACAAGAAGCAGCTATAGATAGATGAAAGAGAAAAGCTTTGGCTTTGAATGAAATTCATCATCTTGATGAGATATTCTAATTATTGGAATGTAACCAACAGACTTTTATAGCCTAAAAATGACCATAAAATTAATAGTACCTGCATAAGATTTTACCCAACCAGAAAGAGAAGATTACTTCTATAAAGCAGCTTAAACCGACAATGAAGGGGAAAAAAAAAAGACTACAGATGTGTGCATGTCCCTGCACGCACGCCTGCCCAGGGTTGCACCATTTAAGCCCCATTAAGCCAATGTAACCATTATACCTGCTTAAGCAAACCGATAGACATGAAAAGTCAAAATCTAGTTTATGTCAGAGCTCAATTAAGGCATTATTACTGATGCAGAAGTGGGGCGGCAAAGGAGGGTGATGGACTCTAAGCCGCATATGCACTGTTTTCGTTCCTGTTCCAAATCCTTAAAAACTGCAGAGAAGATGCTCACTAGAATAAATAAACCCACAAATGCAGTAGAAATTAGGCAAGGAACACTCAGCAGGCCAAGACATATATAGAACTCCAGAAACGGGAAGGCAGAGGCAATAGTGCTGAGACTGAAAAGGATCCAGGAGAGGATGCTCGAACCAGTGGCAGCAACTCCAAGTTAAGAGGATGTGCAGACAGGGAGCAAGAGCTGCTCCTGCTGAGCTGCCCCTGATCCCCACATACCCTCCTTTATAAGATCCCCACATACCCTCCTTTATAAGATCCCCACATACCCTCCTTTATAAGATCCCCACATACCCTCCTTTATAAGATCCCCACATACCCTCCTTTATAAGATCCCCACATACCCTCCTTTATAAGATCCCCACATACCCTCCTTTATA
>VZQC01006291.1:96038-121832 GCA_009823505.1 Rhizomys pruinosus | reverse complement strand
GAGGTAAGCACACACACACACACAAATAATAATAATAATGTATCAATACATAGTTGTTTGTTTAATATAGTCCTTCCTTCCTTTATCCCTTCCACAAATACTTACTAAGTACCCGCTATCTTGCTAGGCACTCTTCTAGGAATTGGGAGTATAACAAGGAACAGATGGCCTAGCAGTTAAGAGCACCAACTGCTCTTGCAGAGGACCTGGGTTCGATCCCCAGCACCCACATGGTGGCTGAGAACCATCTTTAATTCCAGTTCCAGGGGAATCCAATACCCTCTTCTGACCTTTGAGGCATTGCACGACACAGGTGCACAAACCTACATGCAGACAGTACATTCATACACATAAAAAATAAATTAAATTAAAAAAAAAAAAAGGAACAAAAAAGACCAGTATCCCTGCTCTTACAGAGCTTGTAGCTACTAGAGGGAGACAGACAACCACAGAAGTCTGAAATGTGTCTGGTGATTTGCTAAGAAACCCAAAGTGAGAAAATAGAGAAGACCCTTTCACATGCAAATGTGTAACTGGCTCATTGAATAAGTAGGACTTCTTCCTAGGAGCAACCAGAAAACAAACATCCCTTCCTCCATCACTGCCCATGCGCAGTCATTTGGAGGGGTTGGTCCTTTCTTGCACTTGGTGAAATATAAAACAAATCCTAGGACTTTTCTGAGTACTTTCACATAATATAAAAGTTCTCTGGCTGCTTCTTTCCCAAAAAAGGTCTGGCTGGGGTAGGCAAAATGTCCTGTCCCTCATAGCGGTCAAAAGGCCAAACCATTTAAAGTTGAAGAATCTTTCTCCTTTACCTCGGGCTTGCTTTGGCTTGGGCTACACAAGCGGGAGCGGAGCACAGCTGTCTTCACGTCACTATTGAAGTTCCTCCCTGCTCTCCAGCCCCCTCTGTCTTGGCCAGGGAGGCTGATCGAAGGGCATGGGGGTGTGAGCTAGGAGAAAGAGGCAGATTGGAGGAGGGCAGAGTGCAGTCCTGTTTGGGGCTCCTCTTTGATGTCTATATTTCACCTTCTGGTTTTTATGAATTTTCCAAGATGACCTTCTTGAAATGCTCTGCTAGCTTTGAGGTCCTCTCTAAGAACAAAAGGTATATTTCATGATATAGGATAAGCCTGGCTGGATTTAAATCCTCCTTCAACCCCTAGAAATCCAGGGGGGGTCTTCTTCCCATTGTCCATGAAAACAGGTTCTGAAATGGCCCCAAGGCATCTCCTCTTCCTTACAGCCCACACTGACCCACAAGAGCCACATCTTGGCCCAACTATATCCTTGTTCCACCTCTGGCATTCTGCTTCCTTGGGTAGGTCACCAGAGCTTTGTGTCTTCATCAGGTACCCAAGCAGCTTAGCAGACAAAGCTTGGAGCACAACCTTACCATGATTCTCCAACTCCTCTCTGAGCTTCTTGGATTCTGATCCTCTTATATAATTCACATGAGTGGTGGTCTAATGGTACCATCTTATTTGTGAATCTTGCCTAAGTAACCTCATGTTTCACTTTGACTTGTGAAACCACTATTTTGTCCTTGGCCTTTTAGAGCATTAGCCAAAATGGAGACAAAGAGAGTCCTGTTCAATACTGTTACTTAATTCAAGTGTAAGGAAACTTTAACCAAGAAGCAGCCACTCAGCAGCAACCTTGCAAAAATCAAAGATGCGAAGAAAGCACTCATGACAGGAAACAGATGGGAAAAGGGCTAGCCAGCATGTATGCACAAAACTCAAGAGAATAGGACAAAAGCTGTAGCTAAAGTATGGGAGATCAAAGTCACAAGTTGGACCCAAAAAACAATCAAGATGCAGTGTAGGGCTTAAACAAGCCATGGGACTACTTGTGAAGTAGTCTGGCACTCCAAGTGGCAGTTTCAAAGCACATTTAAGTCTTAGACTTTAGTGTCAACTTGAATACACTTTCTAGCTACTTGACCTTGAACAAGTGACTAAGCTTCACTCAGTCTCAATTTATTCATCTACAGTCAGGTATGATGCCTGTCTGAGGCTTAATTCAGAGGATAAAATGGGGTACTTTTAATGTACCTGTCTGTTGAGCTGATCCTATTACGTCAATAGGACAGGGTCAGTGGGCAAGCCATCGAGAAGCAACTGTACTTTAGCCAAGCTGCCTCCTTCGTCCCACATGCAGAGTACCTTCTTGCTTTGAGCTAATGGGAATCTTAGACCAGTTCTAACGTTTTCTGGGCCCTGCAGGTTTCCATGAGGATATAGTTTCCTCCATTGCTTCTTCCCTGGCTGCCGCCCTCTATTCATGGGTATCTGCCCTGTCTGGCTGATGGGGAGAGCTCAAGTGAAAAGGCATACTGCTAAGTGGCTCATACTCTCTGGACTTGCATTAGTACCCTGGGTTTAGATGATATTCAAAACAAACTCCTCTGCTAGAACATTTCTGTGAGTGCTTTCAGGGGTTCTCTTACAGAGGACTTCCACGGTCAGCTTTCTGGAGGCCAGCAAAGCTTCTCCCCAGTTGAAGCATTCTTTTATTTCTCTGAAGGAAGACTTCGTGTTTTAACTGTCTATTTTATTGCTCTCACTTACTATCCGAGTCCTTACTAGGTTTTTTTTTTTTTCAAATTCCTGAAACACCACCCCTGCAGCCTACATCTGTGACTGACTAGAGTGGTCTCCATTCCCAGACAGAAGCAATTACCTTGTGCCTGGAGGAGTACTGCCACCTTTGAGCAAAGACAATTTCCCCAGTGCCCAGAGAACATCAAAGAACTAGATCTGCTATGCTCAAAAAGACCACAGACTTGCTGGAGGCTAAGTATGCGTATTTCCTGGCTCCTCCTTTTATTCTTCCTCTGTGTAATCCTGAAGTTCCCATCAGTACCCTGGGATTGCAGGGCTTGGGATGTCTGCCCCTGTTCCTTTACAGTGTGGCCATATGAGATCAAGTCTTGCTTTACCACCACATGTTCCCCTGATTGGATTCTCAAGGTAGCAGGTCATCATACCTCATCTATTGGGATCCCAATGGAGGCCAGTCTTCTGGCCTAGGACTGCAGTAATAGTAATCCCTCTCTGAGCTTTAGTATTTGGTGGTTCTCTTGTCCTAGGACCCTGACTGTCTGCTCCAGTCCTAGAGTCTTTTTCAAGATAAACCTAGCAGATTTCTACCCAATGGCAAACACCCTCAGAGATCCTTGGCTACTGCTGTCCCACTCCCAGGGGAGCCTGTCCCCTCTCTTCTCTGCCCTTCATATCAGACACAGCATCACACACTAAGGTTCTCAGGCTAGTGCCTCAGACCTAGGCCCTAATGTTTGAAATGTCAGGACACGTGTATCTCTGAATAGTTTCCATGAAACCCCTCTTGACTAGAGAAGAGACAGGCAATCTTTAAGTAAATAAAGCCTCTTTCAAGTCTTCAAGCTGTACTCTTCAAAGACATAACTACCAGTGCTGTTTCATTGGGTTTGGAGTTTCTCAGGAAGTTCTGCCTAGGTAGCCCAGCTTCTTACTTTAGGTTGTGTGCACCTTAGCAAATAACTGTCAAGAGTGTGCATAGCAGCAGTTGGGAGATGGGGGCAGATTAAACAGATGTTCAAGGTCATCCTCAGTTACATAGTGAGGTATAGGCCATTCTTCATGTGGCCATGAAACCTTGCCTAACAAAATGTATTCCAGGATTTAGTTCTCTATTTATACTTTGGGATAACAGGAAAAGGGACTCATCCCCTCATCACAGGGAGGCCAAGAGACCTTGAGCCTGTGTCCGCCTCTCCCTGCACTCTCGGGATCTTGGGTAAGTGGTGTAAGAGCTGGAAGTCTAGGCTCAGAACTAGAATAATGATAAAAGCTTTCTTGATAACTTTATAGCTTTGTTATGGCAAACAAAACCCAAAATAGGTAGACTAGCCCTTTACACACAAGTCTATTTGAGAAAAGTATAACTTCTTATTCAGCTATTTGAATTACAGTTTCATCAGAAATCTGGACACTATTTTCTTTGAACCTAAAACATCAGTGGAGAAAGGACAAGATTTCCAAGATCATCAACAAAAAGGCAAACATCATTTTATTTTCATAACTCCTCTTAAATTCAAGCCTTTGGGACCCAATGAATCCATTATGGCCGAGTATGAGAGCTGGCTTCTTTCCCCCAATAACCTTCTAGTACATTTGAGTGCCACTCCCACTTGTCATATCAGACATCAAGCATCTGCAGCCCAGTCCCCAGGGGAATGTAGCTTGAAGAGTAGCATTCCCAAGTCTCATCCCTCCTCTGGAGGCAAGCGGCACAAACCATAAGCTTATCTTGGGGGCTATGATGGTTTTCCTGCCCTAAAACTTAGCCATTGCAGAATGAACATACACTGTCCCACCCACCTCCTGGTCAAA
Organism: Rhizomys pruinosus; assembly: GCA_009823505.1. Taxonomy (NCBI): domain Eukaryota; kingdom Metazoa; phylum Chordata; class Mammalia; order Rodentia; family Spalacidae; genus Rhizomys; species Rhizomys pruinosus. Next base: position 117,450 of record VZQC01006291.1, on the reverse strand, counting down.
GAGCCCAACAAAAAGTATATAAGTGCTTAAACCCCTGCAATAAATGAGTTTTGCTCACTGACACAACTCCCAGGTCTTTTTCTTTGGACCTGTTTGGGTCTCGGGGACCTCTCTACTCCCTCCCACTTCCCTACTTGGATGTAGTGCCACAGCCAGGCATGACTGCAGTACCTAGAGCTGAGAGGCTGATGAGCTTGGAGGCTGGAACCTCATGACATGGAGGAAGCCAACACAAGCCTTGACTACTAATATTCATAGAATCTAGGGGAAGAAATGTCCAAGACTCATACATATCAATTTCACTTCCTATTCCACAACCCAGAAGCCATTTGAGAATAGAATTTTTTTTGTATTTTTGAGACAGGGTCTCCCTGTAGTACCAGCTGGCCTTAGCACTAACTATGTAGACCAGGTTGGCTTCGATCTCACAGAGATCCACATGCCTCTGCCTCCCCAGTGCTGGGATTAAAGGAAGAGCTCCATTGATGCATGCACTAATGACCAACAAGACAGCTTGGTGCAAAGGGCAAGAGAATTGGGTGAAAACAGATATCTTAGACTGCCCTAAGATTTGAGATATGGAGCAAGAAGAAAAAAAGCATAGAGAAATAAAGATACCAAGCAGAACTCTAGGTGTATGAATGAGAGAGTGGGGGTGGGCAGGCAGGGGGAAGTGTCTTGCTTTTTAGCATTCCATTGCTTCCCTAAAGTTTCTTCATTCCACATCAGTTCAGCTATAACTGTAACGAAATCCCATTTCCCAGGTCACCCTTCCTGTTCTCCTCATTGCAACTAACAAACTAGTGATGGTAAGCAGTGTACTCCTGTTACCTTGGAGGACAGAGAATATTCAAGAATTTCAAGAATAATTTTAATATATAATTGTCGATCTTCTTAAGCATGCCCTATTTCAAAAGGGTTTGAAAAGTAGCTCAGCTTTGGGAACAGTCTCATCACATTCACATTCAAGTTTGTCAAATAACAGTTCTTCATGACCTGAAGCTATCCTCCAAGGCTAAAATAGGTCTGGTGGTGGTGGTGGTAGTGATGGTGGTGGTGGTGGTGGTGGTGTGTGTGTGTGTGTCTGTCTGTCTGTCTGGATTAAAGGTGTGCACCACCATGCCTAGCAGCCTTTTAAAAGACCCTAGTACTTCCTAATTTTGCTACTCATGAGACAAAGATTTAACACCTGGGCCTTTGGAAGATTGCAGCATCCAAATGCTGCACTGGCACAGGGCAGGTGGGAAAAGAATTGTTATTACTGTGATGCAGTTTTGCAGCCGTGGCATCTTGCTAGATGTGTCCTTTGTCTTCCAGAATCACCTGAAGTAGGTATTAGCTCTATTTTATAGAGGCAGGGAGGGGCACTTGTAAAACTCGAACAACTTATTTAAAGTCACATAGCTAGGGAGGGCAAGAGTGGTATAAGTTTGAGCCCAGGTCCTTGCTTTTCTTTTTTCCTTTTTGGACTTAAGGTAATCATTGCAAGAAATGTATCATGCTATTAATGTTCTCACAACATTTGTACGATCCAGTTACAAAAGAATACATATCGCATAAGCAATTCCTATTTGAATTGCCCTGAGGGGATTACTGCTTGTCCTCTTGGTGTCTGTTCAATCAACATGAGACAGGAGTGAAAAGTCCAAAAAACCCCTCCCAAATTGTGCTGTACAGTGTCGGCAGCTTTCGGAGTAGATCAAAGCCCATTTTAAGGGATGAAAGCATTTTAGCAGCCACATTACAAGCTGGGCATCTGGCACACACTTGTAACCCCAGTTCCAAGGATGGTAGAGACACTGGGGCTTGCTAGCTTCTCCTGTAGCCAGAAAAAAGGCACCCTTGGTTAAGGGAGAGACTCTGCCTCAGAGAGGAATGATAGAGAGTACCTTGTTCTCTCTTCTGTCCTCTGTGCGTATGAACAGGCATGTGTACCCATATACGTGTGCATAAATCACAGACACACAGACACAGACACAGACAGACAGGAGGCAAGGCAGGAAGATCTCTATGAGTTCAAGGCCAGCCTGGTCTACATAGCGAATTCTAGGCTGGCTGGGACTCCAGGAAGACCCTGTCTCAAAAACACCAAAATAAGCTGGGCGTGGTGGTGCACGCCTTTAATCCCAGCACTCGGGAGGCAGAGGCAGGTGGATCTCACTGAGTTACTGAGTTTAAAGCCAGCCTGGTCTACAAAGTGAACTCCAGGCCAGCTGGGTCTAAAGGGAGACCCTGTCTTGAAAAGACCAAAAAAATAATAATAATAAATAAATAAATAAATAAATAAATAATAAATAAATAAATAATAAATAAATAGATAGTAAGAGACTCCCTCTAAAAGAGCCTCATTGTGCTGCTGGTAGCATACTCTGAAAAGGAATTCAGGGGCCTCAGTCTCCATTTCTCTCTTATTCTTGACTCGAAATGTGGCCATTTCACCCTGACATGCACTCCATCAATGATAGGCCACCCTACCAGATTAGGAGGGTGGCTCCAATTTTGGACTTGAATCTCTGGAACTGTGAGCCAAAATAAATGTGTCTTTCCTTCATATGTAGCATGTGTCAGATTTTTTTTTACAGTGACAGGAAGCCAACTAATACAGTCAGGCAACCTGTTAAGCACTTTGTTGCATTTAATTTGCCTAATAACCTGAAGAAGTAGATGCATATTTTTTTCTTTCTTTTCTTTTCTGCATGTAGGTTGGTGCACCTGTGTCATGCAATGCTGCAGAGGTCAGAAGAGGGTGTCGGATTCCCCTGGAACTGGAGTTAAAGATGGTTCTCAGCCGCCATGTGGGTGCTGGGGATCAAACCTGGGTCCTCTGCAAGAGCAGTCGGCGCTCTTAACCACTAGGCCATCTCTCCAGCCCCCGTAAATGCATTTTGACATAAGCACACTGTAATTATGTCACCAAATTAATCTCACTAGTGAGGCATCATGCTGAAAAATACTCCTCCCCTTACTTCTTCAAGTTTAATTCAGACTCAAAGAAATTAACACCAACTACTTACTGGAAAGTCAGTTCCAAATCGCCAATATGTTGAACTATACAGTCTTTTCACTGTCTCTGGATCCTCTAGGTCATAATCTCTGGGGAAAGATTCTCTGTCATGGTGCCTTAAGAAAAAAATTGATGAACTGCCTTATCATCTGGCAACGAAATATCATTATTGACTTCATTTACTTTAAAAAAATTTTAAATTACTCAATGAAAATTTACTATATTCCTTGCCATTATTTTGATTATAAATTTATCAAATTTATAACCTCTCTTGAAGAAATGCTGAAGCTCCTTCCTAAAAGCAAGTTGGCATATTTGATAAAATTAATAATGTCACAGTGAAAATACTACTAATCCAACTCAGTAATTATTCAGTAACTCAGGTGAACTGAATCTTATTTAAGAATGTAGATTAGCTACCCACAGTAAATTCCAAACAAGATATGGTAATAGCTTAAAAGGCAACTTGCGGCTTTAGAAATTCTTTCTACCATGAACTTTAATTACATTGTTTTAAAAAATGAGACAGAATATATCAATTGATAACTTGGGCTCCCTGTTTCCAAAAAGCATTCAAAGAAGCTGACAGTCCATAAGCTAAAACACCAAAGTCAAACAAACAAGCCTCATTTCTAAAATGTGTACATGGAAAAATCATTCTAAACATGTTGTCTTAAAAGGTGGTTAGAGCCAATTTTATATTTTTATTTATTGTTATGTTATTTATGTGTAGAATGAACGGTTACTGTCTGCAGTCTGGCAAACCGTAGTCGTGCAATGACGTGGAGCGTCCGAAGGAAGGTGTTGTATTCCCCTGGAAGCTGAAGTGTGCTCCTGGAATTGGAGTTACAGACGGTTCTCCAGCCGCCATGGTGGTCTGAAGAATCGAAACCACGGGTCCTCGGCAAGACAGTCGGTGCTCTTAACGAATGCTAGGACCCTCGTCCAGCGCCCAAATTTTGTTTTTTATTTTTTTTTTTTTTGGTCTTTTCGGAACAGGGTCTCCCCGGTAGCCCCAGCCTGTCCTGGAACTCGCTCTTGTAGAGAGCAGGCTGGGCCTGAACTCACAGAGATCCGCACTGCTCTGCTCCCAAGGCTGGATGAAGGTGTGCGCCACCACACCCGGCTAGGACTCAATTTTTAAAAGGGCATAATTTGGAGTAATAATGCTAAGGGGAGAGAGAAGAAATAATGTATGTGCTACTTTATAGAATAATTTCAGATAATCACTGATTCTATTGAATAATGTGTTAATGTAAGTTTTACATTGAAACAGTGGTAAAATTTATATTAGATTCTTATAAACCTTTAAAAAAGTGCATTAAAACATACATGTATATTAGCTGGAAGGTATAATTTTCTTTTACCTGTAAGTGCAACTTTGACTGTTAAAGGGAATCCGAAATGTGGGTTTTAGGAATTAAACCTATAGTTTTATTTTCAGACTTGTCGATTTCAATTTATATGTTGAGTGTATATATGCAAGTTGGAGTACATTAAAATGAAAGGAAACAAAAAGAAAAAACCTGGTCAAGAACTTACAAAAAGCAACTTCTGCCATCAAACGGTTAAAAAAAGGACTAATGAGAAAAGATGCAATGACAGTGGCCGTGGCGTGAGCTGGCAGCACGCCTCTTTCCAATCCTAGCACTTGGGAGGCAGAAGGCAAGCGGATCTTTGAGTTCAAGGCCATCCTGTTAGGTGAATTCCAGGACAGCTGGGACTACAAGGAGACCCGTCGAGACCGAAAAGCAAAAAAAAGATGCAAGACAGGACTAACATGTTATGGCAGAATCCTGAGCTCTGGCGGGGAGTGGGAGGGGGCGTGAGGGGTGGGATGGATGGGGAATAATCTAAATTTGATTAAGAAAATGTATGAAATCACTCAATAAAATTAACTAGAAAAATTAAAACTTACTTTACTAAGAGGAGGAGAGAGAGAGAGAGAAGAGGAGAAGGCGGAGGAAGTGAAAAGTGTTGAGCAGGCATGATGGCCGACAACCTTTAACCCAGCACTGCCAGGCAGACGCCTGGCAGATCTCTGTGAGTTCAAAAGCCAGCCTCTGGTCTGCATAGCAGTTTCTAGGCCAGACTGTGGCTACGAGAGATCGCTCTCAAAAGACCAAAAATAAATAAATAAATAAAAAAGAAAGAAAGAAAAGAAAAAGAAAAAAGGGTGTCAGGAGTTGTCTAAAGCTTTCTTTGTTGAAATAAAGGAACTTAGCACCAAGCATCCCTCAGAAGGGGCTCTATTGAAGCCTAGGATTGGGACACTCAAAAAATTCATCCAGGGGGCTGGAGAGATGGCCTAGCAGTTAAGAGCGCTGACTGCTCTTGCAGAGGACCCAGGTTCGATCCCCAGCACGCACATAGCAGCTGAGAACCGTCTGTAACTCCGGTTCCAGGGGAATCCGACGCCCTCTTCTGACCTCTGCGGCATTGCTCGACACGGGTGCACAAACCTACATGCAGACAGTACATTCATACACATAAAAATAAATAAAATTAAAAAAAATTATCCAGCCATCTATTCTGTTCATTCAACTGAAACTTTTAAGGCTCTACTTGGTGAAATTTGAACAAAGTATGCCCCTCTGAAAGTTGGGTAGACATTCAATTTCCTCCGAGGCAGTGTTGGGAGATGGGGCCTGTAAGAAGTAATTAAGTCAAGTCGTTAACATGCATTGGCGCCTTTCCATTTTTGGCTTAGGTCTGATTGTGGCAGGTGAGTTCTGGCTCTTGAGGAAAAGGATTAATTATCTAGACGGTAGAAGGGGGAGCTTGGTCTCTTCTGTACTTCCTGGTCCTCCTCTACTTTCCCGCCTTGTTATGGTACAGCTTGGGGCCCCTGCTGGGTGCACCTGATCTCCAACTTCCAATCTCCAGAGCCATAGCTCAATGTCTTTCCTTTATAAATTACCTAGAATTGTGGTTTGAATGCCCCCATGGGCTCACATGTGTGAACACTGGCTCTCAGGTGTTTCAGAAAGTTGTAGAACCTTTTGGGAAGTAGATTCTGACTGGAGGAAGAGTCCCTGCAGGTGGGCCTTGAGGGCTAGTATCTCGGCCCCACTTCCTGGTTTGCATCTGCAGAAGCATCTCTGTTCCGGAGGTCTTCCATCTGTGATGTTGAGCCACCGAGTGGTCAGCCCCAACAGCAACAACAAGTAAAATACCTGGCTACCTGTGCCACTGGCACTATGGGTAAAACAGCCCTAGAGAACAGATGCATCTTTGACTCTTAGGTCAGTAGTACCCACACCCCAGAGCTTCCTAGAGCAGGCAAACTTCTCCCTTAGAATGAGAACCATGAAAGTTGTTAAGTGTTTGGTTTTTTTTAAAGAACATGTAAAATAAAATAATCATCTTATCACCTCCAAGAATAAGAGCTCTAACACCAAAATTCAACAGAACAACCCTACCTTCCTCTAAACTGACTAAATTCAGCAGCATCACAAATGTGCTGCATTGTTTCTGCAGCCTGTTTGTCACCTTGGATTACTTAAAAGATTGCCATGGACCAGCACTGGTCAGGTCCATAGCCTTTTGTACATCTTCATCTAGATATGAATTTTAAGGTGCTGGTCCATAGTTAGCTCAAGGCCAAAGACATGTGAATATTCCATGATGCTGAATTAGTACCTTCCAGACCAGGTGGGAAGGTACAGGCTGAAATTCATACTGATAAAAGGACCCATAAAAATCTTTCCAGTAGTGCTAGAATTTTCCTTTAAAAATAGCCTTGGGGACAATCAACAGCTACCTGATTAGACTTAAAACCCACTCAATGGGAGGAAACTCATGTGTGATACTGTAAACATAGCTAAATACATATATGGCTGCAGAGGTCATAGGTCTTAGAGAAATTCCCAAGGCTGTCACATCCCTAGACTATTGTAATTTCTTACTAAGTGAAAAATGTGCTTATAGTCAATATATACAACCATATATATCAAACCATATATTTATAGTCAAATATCCCAGTCACCACTCATCAAAGATGGTTCCTTTGCATTAAATGAAGACTATTACAGAGTCCTGTAGGAAGATCCAGTTTGAATTGGGGCTAGTTCTCAGCTAGCACCCCTCAGGGCACCGTGCAGATGGGAGTCAGGGGATTTCTCTGACCCCACCCCAAGGAGGAGCAAACAACGTGGCCTAGGTGCGTGATGCTGGGTGGGGCAACAGTGTGCAGTGGCACTTATTGGGGGACCTGTGATTGGCTCTGGGAGCTGATGTCATTTGGCTTATAAAAACAGGCTGTAGCAAGCAATAAATCGAATTATCCATTAACATCATTACAGAATTCCTAGCTGTCATTTTTTTTAATTTTTGCATGCATACAGGCCAAAGCAGCCCTGCATTTTTTTTGGGTGGCCAGTGGGTTGGAAAGAGGTCCCAGTGAAGACCACCAACCTGGATAGCTGGTGTTGTGAGTGGACATAAGTTGAAGAAAGGCCAACAGCCATCATCTTGAAATTTCTGTCCAAGGTTCAGCAGTCTCTGGGCAGGTGGGAAGGCACAGCCAAGAGTGGGAAATGTGTCTCATTGTCCCAGGCTAAGGGCCTGAGGTGGAGGGACCTCTCCAGGCTGGGCTATGGAGGCAGTCAGCTGGTCTCTGCACTGAGAGGCCAGCTCCCTACAGTGGCTGCAGGCAGGTACTGTGTTCCCCTTCCCTTAGCCTGGTACCTGTTCAGTACAAAGAAAGCTTCCTACAGAGTACCACAACTGGTTACACACAGACATCGTGAATTGCTCAAGCTTAAGTGGCACATCTATAATGCAACTTCTATACCTAAGGCTCACGAAACATAGAACAAGGGGTAAAGAGGACACTAATGACTCTCAACTCTCACTAATGGGCTAGTAACGCACAAGGTCACAAATAGCCAAAGCATGGAGATTGGGAATCTCTAGAGTGTGGGCCAAGTCTCCTATATTAAGATTCACTCACCTAGGGCTCAGAGGCTATTGCGGAAGAGGGAGCAGAAAGATTGTTATAGCCAGGGAGGTGATGCATGACCATATAGAAATAAAATCCTACAAGCTCCTGGGACCCTGCTCATATGAACCTACAGCAATGGTGTCAACATGTACAAGACCCATGCAAACTCAAGCAATCAAAACCCAAGATGGAACTGGGGGAATGGGCAGCAGACCCCAATCTTAGCTAAAGAAATATTGGCAGCTGATTACTATTAGGTGAGGAAGAGCTGATCTTAAAGGGAGGGACTCTGGGTAGGCTCACTAGATGTGAGTGGATGAACTTTCACTGAGGAACATCTGGGGAAACTAACTTGATACAATAGGCCTTAACACAAATGATAGAGAGTATGAATCCCAGGGGCGGGGTGGGAGGTGGTTGGGGGGGGCAGTGGGAAAGGGGGTATAGAGGTGATTGAGATGTTCTATATGAAATATATAAAAATTCAATGATAAGAGAAAAATAACAAAAATAGGCTTGCCTTCTCCACTTTTATTCAGTATAGTGTTTGAAGTCTTAGCCATAGCAATAAGAGAAGGAATAAAAACAATATAAATAGGGAAGAAGAAACTAGTTTCTTTTCTTTTTTTATTTATTTATTTTTGTATGTGTATGAGTGTACTGTCTGCTTGTAGGTTTGTGCACCCGTGTCGTGCAATGCCACGGAGGTCAGAAGAGGTTCTCAGATTCCCCTGGAACTGGAGTTCTCCTAGAATCGGAGTTACAGACCGTTCTTAGCCACCATGTGGGTGGCTGGGGATCGAACCCAGGTCCTCTGCAAGAGCAGTCAGTGCTTTTAACCGCTAGGCTATCTCTCCAGCGCCCAAACTAGTTTCTTTATACATAATATAATTCTATACAGAAGAGCCTACAAAGACTGCCAGAAAATCCTTTTTTTAATTTTTATTTATTTTTTATGTGTATGAATGTACTGTCTGAATGTAGGTCATGCAGACCAGAAAATTCTTTGATCTGACAAAAACTTTCAGCAAAGTGGCAGGATTCAAAATCAACAGAAAAAAAAATCAGTTCTTATATACCATAAGAAAAATGTTAAGAAAAAAAATCAGAGAAACAATTGCATTCACAATTACCTCAAGAAAAATATACCTTGGAATAAATATGATATGGAAGACCTCCACAATGAAAACTCTAAAACACTAGAAGAGGGGAAGACATCTCACATTCATGACTGGAAAAATTAATATTAAGAAAATGAGCATCTTACTAAAAGCAATCTACAGGTCCAATACAATCCCCAGCAAACTCCAGTGCCACCCTTTGCATAAACAGACAAGTATTCAGCCCTAAACAAGACATTTATACCACTCTCTCCAAGGCTTGGAAACATCACAGAAGAGACGGGAAGAATGAATAGCAGGATGACAGGAAGAAGGTCTGGGAAATGCCATGCCTGGGGACACAGCCAGGGCAATCATGAACTCACAGCAGCTGTGGTACCTGCACTGGGCTGCACCAGACTGGGTGGACAGTCTATTATTGATGGGAGACCAGCTCATGGGGGCTGTGCCCCTCCTGCTGAACTACTGGCCACTGAAGGATTCTGGGAGGGGGCAGCCATTATCTTCAGTTGTGTACCCACCAGGCTCCAGTGGATAATTCCAAACCTATGGTCACACAGACAGCCTTGGATAAATTCAGTGTATAACAAAACAAAGCAAAAAGGTGTGGGAATGGATTTGTGGGAAGGGAATCATTGGGGCAGGGTGGGAAGGGAGATGAACTAGAACACATTGTATACATGTACGAGAATGTCAAAGAAAAAATTCAATTAATAAAAGGATTATTAAAATTATTTTTAGATAAAACTGTTTAACAATTTAAATATTAAATTCTTTTTTTTTTTTTTTTTGGTCTTTTCGAGACAGGGTCTCACTGTAGTCCCAGCTGTCCTGGAACTTACTCTGTAGACCAGGCTGGCCTTGAACTCACAAAGATCCGCCTGCCTCGGCCTCCCAAGTGCTAGGATTAAAGGCGTGTGCCACCACGCCCAGCCAAAACCTTATTTCTTATGCTTCAAATGTGTACGCTGTAGAAACTTTTGATTCCAAGTTTCCAGATAAAGAAGGAAGAAAGTAAAGTGATCTGATCATGAATCAGGGGCAGTTTCACTCAGTCCATGAACTGGATTAGCCTGAAATAATTGCCAGTGTCCTTAACTTAAATCAGGAGATGCTGTCCTAGCTCTGTAAATAACCACTATTTGTTCTTGAACAAGTTGTTTCTCTTGAGGTCAAATTTTAACAAACAATTTTTCTTCTTTGATTCATTAAACTGTTATGAAGAGTTTATGAGACAATATAATAACATGCTCAAAAAATAGAAAAGCAATTGAATAATTTGTTTTCTAAAGTTCAACTATTTTAGAATCCTAAATAAAACACGTGTTTCAGTTTTTTTAAAGTTATTATGTAAGTGCAAAAGACTCCAGAAAGCCAAAGTGTTTCTTAGCCAAAAAGTAATGCCATAGGCACTGCCATTGCTGATTTGAAGTTGTACTGCAGGGTCATAGCAACCAAAGCCAGCATGGTACTGGCACAAAACCACACATGCAGGCCAATAGAAAAAATAGATGACTCAGCTCTAAACCCACACAGCTAAGGCACCTGATTTTTGACAAAAGTGACAAAACTACTCATTAGAAAAAAAGATAATCTCTTCACTAAATGATGCTGAATAAACTGATGTCCATTTGTAGAAGAATGAAATTAGATCCCTATCTCTCACCCTGCAAGTAATCAATTCCCAACAGATCAAAGATCTTAATGTAATACCTGAAATTCTGAAGCAATTAAAAAAAAAGGTAGAGAAAACACCAACATACAGGCAAAGACCAAAAAAAAAAAAAAACTTTGTTAATAGGGCTCTAATGACTCAAAAAGTCAGGCAAGCCACTGGCAAATGGACCTTGTGAAATCAAAAAGGCTCTATACAGCAAAGGAAACAGTTCATCAAGCGAAGACACAGCTTACAAGATAGAATATCTTTGCTATCTATATCTCTGACAGAAGATTAATAATACCTAAAGTATACAAAGAACTCAAAAATCTAAATGGGCAATCAAATAACAAAATCAATAATGTTCTAATGAAATGAATAATTCTCAAAAGGTAAAATACAAATGACACCTAGTTGTAAGGCAGACTGAGCAACATCAATGCTATAGTCCTCTTTTTCTGAAAGCAACTATGCTTTTATAATGTGAATCCCTTAACAGGCTCTAGAATTAACCTACCACTTGTTTTTAGACTTTGTAATCTTGGTATATGGGTAGAGGGTATGTAGGCATATTTTAGAGTAATATAAATTTAAAAAAGAAAAATGTGAATCCTGAAATATGATATGAAAATAATATGCAGTTTATTTTCAGATGTCATAATTTTAGTATAGGTGTGACATTAATATATGCATCTTGAAGCAATACAAATCAGAGGGAACAACAACAATAAAGAACTGGGACAAAGAATCAACTGAAACAGTGAAGTTCTCCCCAAACAGTGATCCTCTGCTTTGAAAAAACTTTAAAAAGACTCAGAAAAAGATACAATCAGGTATGGCAGAATGCAAGAACTCAGGTGGGGTGGGGAGCAGGGAAAGAGAGATGAGTCTAAGCTGGACTGAGGAGTGATGCATGAAATGCACAAAACTTCAATAAAAATTTAAAAAAGAAAAAACAATACAGATGACCAAGAAACATAAGAAAACATATTCAACATCTCACTAGCCATCAGAGAAATACCATGAAATGGCATTAAGATTCTATCTCATCCTATTCAGAACAGCTGTCATTACTAAAACAAATAACAAATGCTGGCAAGGATCTATACAAAAGGGAATCCTTATACACTGCGGGTGGGAATGCTAACTTGTCCAGCAACCATAGAAGTCAGTATGGAGATTGTAAAAACTTAACTATAGATCACTATAGTTATATAGTTATATCCAGTTACATCATTCTTAGGTGTTTGCTCAAAGGACTCCAAGTCAGTATATCACAGACCTGCTTGCATGTCAGTGTTCATTGGAGTACTATTCACAGTATCTAAGTTTTAGAACCAACCTAGGTGTCTAACAGCAGAGGACTAAAGCAAATATGATAAAGATATTTAGTAGGACTTTTTCCACCCATAAGGAATGAAGCTATGCTGCTTATAAAAAATGCATGCAAGGGGAGATAATCACATTAAGCAAATCAAGAAAGATGACTTTGTTTTTCTCACTTATGATTCTTAGATTTTATAAAATACATAAAATCATGTATATGTATATGATATAAAATCGAAGTTAAACTATCTAGCAGAACAAAAGAGACTAAGAGGGGTAAAGAGGGAGCCAAGGGAATATGAGCAGAACATATCTAAAGTACATTATATACTTGCATGAAAATGTCTTTTAAAAAATTAGGCTTGCTTCCTCTGAAAACTTTGCTCTCCCAAGTGAAGCTGAACAGTGTGGCTGCTGTTTTGTAAGAAATCCTACATAAGACCAAGTGCTTTACCTGCTGAGCGGTCTCTCCAGCCTCAGACAACTGTCAAGAGTTTACAGGAGACCATTGTCTTGACTAGCTTTCTGGACCACAAGCCAGCAGACCAGACTAAACCAGAAGAAAACCACTGTGCCAAAGGCTGTGTAATCCAACTGAGCTTTAAAACAGGCCAGTTTTTCCAAAGCACAGGAGAAACCCAGGCTACCTGAGTCAGTAAGTAATAAGAATATGTAATGCCAGGTGTGGTGGCACACACCTTTAATCCTAGCACTCAGGAGGCAGAGACAGGCAGATCCCTGTGAGTTCAAGGCCCACCTGGTCTACAGAGTTCCAAGACAGCTGGAGCTACAGAGAGACTTTGTCTCAAAAAGACAAAAAAAAATTTTTTTAAAGAATATGTAATAAGAAGTCCTTTCTATCCTAATGCTATAAAGAAAGTAACTTTTTAAATGGTCAATGCACTTTTTGTTGTTTTTGTCTTTCTCAATTTTTTGTTTTAGAGCTGATTTCCTCTGCTAGGGTCAACAGAACGCTTTGCTCTATTTCCTAGAAAGAAATATTGCCGAGTTTGTAGAGTTATAAATAAATCCATTTCAATCCTTAAACCAACTCTGTTGTACTTTTGTATTTTAGCACTATAAATAGAATTAGGAGTGGAGAGAGGCCTGATAGGACAGAATCCAAACTGTAAGCTATATAAAAAGCAGCTTGGAATTCTGGCCCTGTTGTCCGTGCTCCTTGGAATGATTTATTTTATTTTATTTTTTGATGTGTATGAATGTACTGTCTGCATGTAGGTCTGTGCACCTGTGTCATGCAATGCCGCGGGGGTCAGAAGAGAGTGTCAGATTCCCCTGGAACTGGAGTCAAAGATAGTCCTCAGCTGCCATGTGGGTGCTGGGGATCGAACCTGGGTCCTCTGCAAGAGCAGTCGGTGCTCTTAACCGCTAGGCCATCTCTCCAGCCCCACCTTGGTATGATTTAAAGAGGACTCGGGGCAAAGACCAGCACAGGCAGACCTCACACTTAACAAATGCCCCACAGATCCTGGTGGAGCAGAGCCTCCTGCCACCTCCAAACCCCAGAGCCCTCCAGACCTCCATCTTCCTTCCATACCTGGGACTTGACACTGTGTAAGTTCCAAGTCACTAACTTGTCATCGGGATCTGGCTGAGTTGCTGTCTGAGGCTTGCTGGGAACAACTCTGGGCTGTTAAAATGTGATTCTGTATGAAATGCATCTACAAACCCCTCTGATACAAATTCACATTAATATCCCACATGAGTTTTAGGACTGAACAAATGATTCCAGAGGTGTGGGTAAAGCTGGGGCTCACAGCTCCCTTCAGGCCACCCCCTGACAAAGGAACTCTTATTAGTGGAGGACAGGGCACAGTTAAGCTGTAGGACTCACTTCGCAGGAAAGGGAATAGGTTACACTCTAGGGTTTCTATAGTGTGCTGTGTATGGATGGGGGAAGATGGAAGTTTGCAAGGAAACTGGTATTTTTTTACCACACTGTCCCACATTTCACACTGTTGTGTAATCATCCATTAATGTATCCACCTTCTCCTGAGACGTCAAGATTTTATTTTTTATTCATCTCTGTGATCTCAGTGACTAGCACAGTCTGACATGCTGTAAATGATCATTAGATCTTTTATGATTGATTGATTCTTCCTACGTTTTGTTACTGTCACTCTAATACAAATGCTGAAAGCAAAGGCTTTCAAATGTGTCCACAAAGATAAGAGTATCCTGGCTCCGTCTTGAGAAGCACCCATCAAGGGGGAGTGATCATGCATATAGACAACTCGTTCTTTGCAACACCAACTTGTCTCTGGAGGAATTATAAATCTACCTGCTGAATGGGAAAGTTTTCTACATACATATGCATCACACTGATTACAGAGGGGTTTGAATCTGAGCAGTATCTGACATGAGAACAATGAAAATCAGAGCCAAATTCTAGCTTCTGGTTACTTGACAAGAGACACATTTTCTTTGCAGATTTCAAAGATGTTAAAACTGTTTAGTTAAGACTCCAGATGGCAGAATATATTAACTTTAAAATTTAGAATTATTAATGTGGTTTGCAGCTATGCTGTCAGCTATTGTATTTTCTGATTTAAATGTAGTGCAAATGAGAAGAGAAAGATATCTTTTTATTAAGTTTTATAATCCTCTGCTACCTAAGACTATAAAAGAAAATTACCCTAGAGAGTCAGCTGTCATCCCCGACATCTTAGAAACTTAAAGACAACAGAAGCAAACACTGTAAAGAGAGGTTTGATGATCCTCTTTGAAGAGTTTATAGGCAAAAAGATTTACATGTCATGGTAGCCTTATTTGGTGACTTATACATTAAACTGACAGAGTTTCCTACATATTTGCAGCATCATAGAGGAAATCATACATTCTTAGGAAGAACAATGACATTTCAGAGTTATGGACGAAGACTTTGCTTTTTTGTGTCTGTCATGTCAGATGTGATTTGGCACCTGTACCAGGAAATCTAGAATTTGCAGCCTTATCTGTACTCAAAAGAAAGCCATTTGATGGATAGACCATATTTTCTTCACTCAACAGGCATTGAATGGCATTTATATCAAGACCTATCACTATTAGAAATTTCCTTCATGGGCTGGAGAGATGGCCTAGCGGTTAAGAGCGCTGACCGCTCTTGCAGAGGACCCGGGTTCGATCCCCAGCACCCACATGGTGGCCGAGAACCATCTGAAACTTCAATTCCAGGAGAACTCCAGTTCCAGGGGAATCTGACACCCTCTTCTGATCTCCGCAGCACTGCACGACACGGGTGCACAAACCTGCATGCAGACAGTACATTCCTACACAAACATAAATAAAATTAAAAAAAAAAAAGAAGAAGTTTCCCTTCAACAGAATGAAATCCTCGCAAAACCAGGAAATCCCATGGAGAATATTGTGAGGAAAGAAAATGAATATGCTGGTTGGAGGTGCTGTCCATCTTAACAGTTAAGGAAATTTCAGGCTGACTGACTGCCAGACATACAACTTAGAAAACAGCTGAAGAAACACATATCAGGCAGGTTGACCTGATTGATTACCTCACCTTGGACACTTTCTCATGATATGACACCCACCAGGAGCAGTGACAACTATCCTGCTCACAAGAGGCAAGGTTGTCTGTCCCTGTGCTTGGACAGTCAGACCTCAGTTCTCTTCACATTCCAGTGATTTCTCAGGCTTTCTTTGACCTTTACCTCCAAAAACCAGCTCAGATCAGTTGGCTAAAGACACTCTGAGTGACCAGAGGTTCAGGCCTGTAATCCCAGCATTTGGGAGTCTAAAACAGGGGGTGGGGGTGGGGGACCATGGGTTCAAGCCAGCCTTGGACACATAGCAACAAACCTAGTCTCTAAAAAGAAAAATGTAAGCCAGGTGTGGTGTGCATGTCTTTAATCCTAGCAATTGGGAGGCAGAGGCAGGACTAGTTTTAGATTTGAGTCAAGGTCTCATGTCTACTGCTGTAGTTTCAGGGCAGCTGGGGGCTACAAGAAAAGACCCTATCTCAAAAAAAAAAAAAAAAAAGAAAGAAAGAAAAACAAGAAAGGAAAAGAAAAAAATTAAGATACTCTAGGTGGAGGAGGAATAGGACTAAAGGGGCATATTTATTTATTTATTTATTTATTTATTTATTTATTTGTCTTTTTTGAGACAGGGTCTCCCTATAGCCCCAGCTGGCCTGGAACTCACCCTGTAGACCAGACTGGCCTTGAACTCACAGATATCCGCCTGCCTCTGCCTCCCGAGTGCTAGGATTAAAGGTATGAGTCAGCATGCCCTGCTTAAAGATGGTTCTTAGCTGCCACATGGGTGCTGGGAATCGAACCCTGGTCCTCTACAAGAGCAGTCAGCACTTTTAACTGCTGAGCCATCTCTCCAACCCTAGGCATCTTTAAACATGATTTGTATATTCACCATAGTTCAGAGCATTTTGATAGTGCAGCTGACCCAGAAAGTAGTTTCTCCTTTGCCACAAGAAGTAGACAAGCATCTGCTTCCCTGTGCAATGTGCAGTTCCCATCCCTATGATCTTGGTATCACCCTAGAAAATATCAACTGATTACATTAAGTGAGTCTAACACCCATTTTATTTCTCATTCCTGTGATTCCATGAGCTATCCACACTGAGTAGACAATACAAGTTTATTTGGTTTCAGGGTGATTCATTTTATTTACATTAGAAATAAATAATATTCATTTGTAAATAGGATCTGGAATTAAAACAGACTTTCATTACAAACATAGCTACAAGAAGTTCATTTTTCCTCTATGAGAATTCATTCAAAAATAGAAAAAAAGAAAAAACTTAAAGTGAACTAATTTTTTTTTTTTTTTTTTGCCAAAACAAAAGCTCTGAGCTCCATGTTGTATCAAGTGCAAGGGCTACCAAAGGTGGTCGAGACCCAGCGAGAGCCAAGTGGAAGCTTGCAGAGTGAGGTTGCAGACGTCTCCGCAACGAGGTGGCCCGGGGGAACTTGCAGAGCACTGATGGGGCCGAATCTCATTTCACCCTTAACACAGAAAAAATGCTGGGTAAAAGACATTTTAAAACATTCCTAACATAATAGTAACTTTTAAGAGCTGAAAATTTAATCATGAACTTCTAAGCCAATTTTTGAATGAAATCATGTGGGCAGAGGAGTGGGAAGAACCTAAGGACCCAAGGCGCCCCAGCGTATTTGCCAACACATTCCTGGGCAATGGCCACAGCGCAGAGGTTCAAGGACATCAGGATTGGAGGGATAAAAATCTATTCCAGAGGGGTGGAAAGATGGCCTAGTGGTTAAGAGCTCTGACTGCTCTTGCAGAGGACACGGGTTCGATCCCCAGCACCCACATGGTGGCTGAGAACCATCTGTAACTCCAATTCCAGGAGAACTCCAGTTCCAGGGGAATCCGAAACCCTCTTCTGACCTCCGCGGCATTGCACGACACAGGTGCACAAACCTACATGCAGACAGTAATTCATATAAATAAATAAATAAATAAATAAATAAATAAATAAATAAATATTTTTTAAAAAGTCTATCCCAGAGTGCACCTTGGGAAAGTAGTTTTCCAAGACAGTTCTCCATATACGCAGACATTGTGCTCAACAATGAAGCTTCTCCTCCTTTCCTGGGAATATAAGAGGCCAAAATCCCAACACTTTCAGGGGTAACTGTAGAGACTCCTAACTGGTCAAAGGGCTGAGGATAAGGAAAGGTTGACAGCTCAGCCATCGCTGAGACTCCGGGGCTCAGGGAACATCACAGAAGATGGAGTAGAAAGAATGTAAGATCTGGAGGGAATGGAGTGAGAAAGAATGCTGTCCTTGGAATGTGACAGCACTGCTGTACCCTCGAGCCCATAGCAGGTGTCATTACCAAGGAGTGAGGGTGTGTAGTCACTAGTAAGGAGTGCATAGGGATAGGACCTGAAAGCAACCATAATAGAGCTCACTGAAGACTGGGTGTGGTGGTGGATGCCTTTAATCCTAGCACCAAGGAGGAGGTGGTGATGGGTGGATCTCTGTGAGATCAAGCACAGCCTAATCTGCATAGCATATTCTAGGCCAGCTACGGATACAAGGAGACCCTATCTTTAAAAAAAAATTGGGGCTGGAAAGATGGTTCAGTACTTAAGAGCACTTTCAGGGACCTAGCTTCAGTTCCCAGCACCCACATGACAGCTAACAACTATCCCTAACTCCAGTTCCAAGGGATCCAGCCCTCTTTTGACCTCTGGGAATATTGAGTGCTCTTAGAGCAACATGGGTGAACTTAGAAACATGCAGACAATACACGCATTCACATAAAAAATAAAAATAAAAAAATTTAAAACTCATTGAGTAATCTAAATAAATAAATTGAATGATTAATTATGTATGATCGACATGGAAGGAAGGAAGGAAGGAAGGAAGGAAGGAAGGAAGGAAGGAAGGAAGGAAGGAAGGAAAGAAGGAAGGAACTAAAAATAACCCAAGCCTTTGCACTTAGTAATACTATTTGACTAGTCCTAGCCAATGAGCAGAAATCACATTGTTTAGGGGAAATATAGTAGAAGTATGGAAATCTGACTCCTTCTGTCAGAGCAAGATAGGACTTTCTAGATGATTAGGTAGTGTGTTTTCCACTGCTATAACTGAATACCTCCAACTGGATAATTTATAAAGAAAAACTGTTTCCATATTACATAGAGAATTGTAGGAGGCTGTGAACTCCAGTATCAAGGTGCTGGTGTCTGGTGAAGGCTTCTTGTTATAACATGTGGAGGGCATCACAGGTAAGAGAGTGAAAGGAAAAAGAAAAACACTGAAGAGAGAGGGAGGGGTCAGAAAAAGAGGAGAACACTCGCTTTATATCAATGACACATTTGCTTAGATAATGCTAATCCATTCAAGCAGATAGAAGGTACATGGCCCCATAAAGGCTCCACTTTCTTTTTAAAAAATATTTTAGCCAGGCGTGATGGTGCACACCTTTAATCCTAGTACTTGGGGGGCAGAGGCAGGTAGATCTTTCTGAGTTCAAGACCAGCCTGGTCCACAAAACAAGTTCCAGGACAGCTGGGGCTATAGGGAAACTTTATCTCAAAAAAGACCAAAAATTTTTTTAGTTACTATTTTTATTTTATGTGTATGACTATACTGTTCTGTGTATAAGTGCACCCATGTTGTACGAGGCCTGTGGAGGTCAAAAGAGAGTGTTGGATCTGGAAATGGCTCAAGGGCTGCTGTTAGCCTCCATGTGAGTGCTGGATTCAGGTTGGTCCTCTGCAAAAGCAGCCAGTGCTCTTAACCACTGAGCCATCTCTCCAACCCCAATGTTAAATTTAAACCTGAGTTTAGGAGGAGACGAACTATAGTAATTAAGGGGCCTCTGTTAGCCCAAGTCCCAAAGGCAGCAGTGCCTCCTCCCCCCACACCCGGCAAAAACCTACAGAGGATATTGTGTGAGCAGAAAACAAGTATTTGTGTGATAAGCCACTGAGTTCAGATGTCGGGGGTGGGGGGGAGAGCAACTTATTATCACATATTAATCCTAACTGAAACTCAGAAAGGAATTGGTAGAAGTGAAGGTGCAACAAAAATCTAAAGTTTAATGCATCGGCTCTATGCTGGACAAAAGAAAACAGGGAACCAGAAAGGTCAAATATTGGACAGTCACCGTAAACGTCGAATCATGTACCAGTGACACTGGAAAAGACAGTACAAAACTGTTAGTTACGTTTAGGATTTAAAACGGACCATTCTTGACATTTTACAAAAAGAAGGATATGAATTTAGAAAGTCATCTGCTGACCGGCACAGAGAAAGTGAAGAGAAATGACAGTCACAAAAATTTGAAGCTTTGAAATAGTTGCTTTCTAGGTTTTGAACTAACCACTGGAGCTAGAATGAATAGAGGAAGTATTGTATAATGACAAGCAAACCAACATGGAACTTGGGTCCTTTCCTTTGCTAACTGTGAAAGCTTAGATTGCACATGGGAAGAAAAGTGAAGCCATTATTTCATGACTTGCCCAGAGATGTATAATTCCAAGCATGCACAGAACTTTCAAAACAATTGAGAAGATTTATGTCAATGTCTTTGAAAACCATGTTCCATTTTCTGAGTACCAGGCAATAAAACTAGAACTCACTAATATTTTGAAATATTTTTCTTTAATCTGGAATAAACATTTCATCAAACTTGAGTAAAAGATCAATAATTTGATCGATACTTTGACAATCAGTCAAGCTTCTATTGCTGAACTCCTTGAAAATATAGACATGGCTCATTAGCTAAATATGATGGTATGCAGAGTTGGAAGGTAGAGGCTGGGGGGGTCAGGAATTCAAGGCCCTCATTGACTATATAGTGAGTTTGATTAAGGTCAGTCTGAGCTATGTGAGACCCTGCCTAAAAAAGTAAACACACAACAACACAACACTATTAAGAATGCATGGTATCCCACACAATCATCTCAATTGACACAGAAAAAGCCTTTGACAAAATCCAGCATCCTTTCATGCAGTCCTAGAGGGAATTGGATTGGAGGGATCATTCCTCAATGTAATCAAAGCCATATACAGGAAACCCACAGCCAATATCATCTTAAGTGGAGAAAAGACAGAAGCATTCTCCCTTAAAGGTAGGAACTCGGCAAGGCTGCCCCCTGTCACCACTCCTCTTCCATATAGTGCTTGAAACACTTGCTAGGGCAATAAGGCAAGAAAAGAAAATTAAAGGCGTACTAATTGGAAAAGAAGTCAAGCTATCCCTTTTTGTTGATGATATGATAGTTTATCTAAGGGATGCTAAAAACTCCACCAGAAAACTAGAAACAATTAAGAGCTTCAGTAGAGTGGCATGATACAAAATTAACCTAGAAAAATCAGTAGCCTTTCTTTACACCAACAACAAACAACTGAAGTAGGAATACAAGGAGACCTTCCCACACACAATAGCGTCAAAAACAACAAAATACTTAGGAACAAACCTAACCAAAGACACCAAAGATATCTACAAAAACAATTTAAACCCCTGAAGAATGAAACTGAAGAAGACATCAGAAGATGGAAAGACCTTCCACACTCATGGTTTGGAAAAAAAAATATAGTAAAAATGTCCATTCTACCCAAATTAATGTACAGATTCAATGCAATCCCAATTAAAATCTCCAAGAGTTTCTTCACAGGCTTGGGGAAAAAAATCCTTAATTTCATATGGAAAAACAAAAGACCTTGAATAGCCAAAGCAACCCTGAGCAAAAAGAGCAATACAGGGGGTATCTCTATACTAGACTTCAAATTATATTACAGGGTTATAGTCATAAAAACACATTGGTACTGGCACAAAAAAAGACCTATTAACCAGTGGAACAAAATTGAAGACCCAAACTTGAGC
>VZQC01006291.1:62500-86680 GCA_009823505.1 Rhizomys pruinosus | reverse complement strand
GTGTCCAGTTGTTCCCCTTCCCTTCTTATCTGGTGTCCAGTTGTTCCCTCCCTTCTTATCTGGTGTCCAGTTGTTCCCCCTCCCTTCTTATCCAGTGTCCAGTTGTTCCCCTTCTCTTCTTATCCATGTGTCCAAGTTGTTCCCCCTCCCTTCTTATCCAGTGTCCAATTGTTCCCCCTCCCTTCTTATCCAGTGTCCAATTGTTCCCCTTCCCTTCTTATCCAGTGTCCAGTTGTTCCCCTTCCCTTCTTATCTGGTGTCCAGTTGTTTCCCTTCCCTTCTTATCCAGTGTCCAGTTGTTCCCCTTCCCTTCTTATCCAGTGTCCAGTTGTTCCCCTTCCCTTCTTATCCGGTGTCCAGTTGTTCCCCCTCCCTTCTTATCTGGTGTCCAGTTGTTCCCCCTCCCTTCTTATCCAGTGTCCAGTTGTTCCCCCTCCCTTCTTATCCAGTGTCCAGTTTTGTTCCCCTTCCCTTCTTATCTGGTGTCCAGTTGTCCCCCCTCCCTTCTTATCCAGTGTCCAGTTGTTCCCCCTCCCTTCTTATCCAGTGTCCAGTTGTTCCCCTTCCCTTCTTATCTGGTGTCCAGTTGTTCCGCCTCCCTTCTTATCTGGTGTCCAGTTGTTTCCCTTTCCCTTCTTATCCAGTGTCCAGTTGTTCCCCCTCCCTCTTATCCAGTGTTCAATTGTTCCGCCTCCCTTCTTATCTGCTGTCCAGTTGTTCCCCTTCTTTTTTAACCTGGTGTGTAGTTGTTCCCCTTCCCTCTTTATCCGGTGTCCAGTTGTTCCCCCTCCCTTCTTATCCAGTGTTCACATTGTTCCGCCTCCCTTCTTATCCAGTGTCCAGTTGTTCCCCCTTCCCTTCTTATCCAGTGTCCAGTTGTTCCCCCTCCCTTCTTATCCAGTGTCCAGTTGTTCCCCTTCCCTTCTTATCTGGTGTCCAGTTGTTCCCCTTCCCTTCTTATCTGGTGTCCAGTTGTTCTGCCTCCCTTCTTATCTGGTGTCCAGTTGTTTCCCTTCCCTTCTTATCCAGTGTCCAGTTGTTCCCCTTCCCTTCTTATCCAGTGTCCAGTTGTTCCCCTTCCTTTTTTATCTGGTGTCCAGTTGTTTCCCTTCCCTTCTTATCTGGTGTCCAGTTGTTTCCCTTCCCTTCTTATCCGGTGTCCAGTTGTTTCCCTTCCCTTCTTATCTGGTGTCCAGTTGTTTCCCTTCCCTTCTTATCCAGTGTCCAGTTGTTTCCCTTCCCTTCTTATCCAGTGTCCAGTTGTTCCCCCTTCCCTTCTTATCTGGTGTCCAGTTGTTCCCCCTCCCTTCTTATCCAGTGTCCAGTTGTTCCCCCTCCCTTCTTATCTGGTGTCCAGTTGTTCCCCCTCCCTTCTTATCTAGTGTCCAGTTGTTTCCCTTCCCTTCTTATCCAGTGTCCAGTTGTTCCCCTTCCCTTTTTATCTGGTGTCCAGTTGTTCCCCCTTCCCTTCTTATCTGGTGTCCAGTTGTTCCCTTTCCCTTCTTATTAAGTGTCCAGTTGTTCCACTTCCCTTTTATCTGCTGTCCAGTTGTTCCCCCTTCCCTTCTTATCTGGTGTCCAGTTGTTCCCCCTCCCTTCTTATCCAGTGTCCAGTTGTTCCCCTTCCCTTCTTATCTGGTGTCCATGAATATCACAGGTTAACGCATTCTGCTTCCTTAGGCTAGTGCAAGCTGTCTGCCATTTATTACCAAAAGAGATCTGAGCAGCAACACAGAAAATAATGTAAAGGATGAGTGGCTCCTAGGGAAGTTCATTTAATACTAGTTCTGTCCTATAAAAAAAAGTTTGACTGGGGGGCTGGAGAGATGGCTCAGCAGTTAAGAGCACTTGCTCTTGCAGAGGACCGGGGTTCAAGTCCCAGCACCCACATGGTGGCTAAGAACCATCTTTAATGCCAGTTCCAGGGGAATCCAATACCCTCTTCTGACCTCCACGGCATGATATGGGTGCACCAACCTACATGCAGACAGTACATTCATACACATAAGAAAATAATAAAAATTAAAATTAAAAATGTTTGACTTTTAATCCCAGCACTCGGGAGGCGGAGGCAGGTGGATCTCTGTGAGTTCAAGGCCAGCCTGGGACTAAAGGGAGACCCTGTCTCAAAAAGGACAAAAAAAATTTGAACCCTGAGCTTGAATGTGTGGATGTCCGTAGCTAGAACCTATTTTATCAAAATACTACTTACCTCCACATTTTTCACCTTCTTCCTCCATCTTAATGCCCTCACCTAGAAAGAGATCATCAGTGAGAGACAGAGAGAGAGAGAGACAGAGAGACAGAGACAGAGACAGAGAGACAGAGAGAGAGAGAGAGAGAGAGAGAGAGAGAGAGAGAGAGAGAGAGAGAACAGCATTGGGGCTGGAGAGATGGCTCAGCAGTTAAGAGCACTGGCTGCTTTTGCAGAGGACCCCAGTTCCATTCCCAGCACCCATATGGCAGCAAACAGCTGTCTGTTAACTCCAGTTCCAGGGGATCCGATGCCCTCTTCTGGTCTCTGAGGGCATTGCCCGACACTGGTGCACCTACCCACATGGAGGCAAAACACTCATACACATAAAATAAAAATATTTTTTAAAGAGAGAGTAGCATTGAAAAAAACTAGTCCAAGGAAAAGGAGGCAGGGTCTCTTGAATTTTGTCTATAAAAAATATAAAATAAAATGTTTCATTCCCCCCCCCCAAAAAACCTACTCCATTCAAAAAGCAACTGTGAGTAGCACAAGTTTATTGAGTAATGAAAGCTTAAGGCTAAATTTAAAAATAACTGTGGCGTAGGGGACACTATTATAGAACACAGACAAGCACGAAAGTGTGGGTGAGCCAAATGAAGGAGCATAGCGTCACGCATGCCACCCAGTGAAAACTAGCAATTAAAAAGATATTTTAAAGGATTCATAATAAGCCATTTAGAATGAGTCAGACTCTGAAAGAGATAAAGTAATATGTCTATATTCTGTTCACTTAGAGAGTGTACGCTTCCGAGGGTGAGCTCTAGAAAATGCTATCGGTTTTTTATAATAATTTTACTTTATTCTTACTATTAAACAGTACACATGTTCTTTATGGAAAATGTAATGCAGGGGAGAGAGAGAGAGAGAGAGAGAGAGAGAGAGAGAGAGAGAAATAGTCTGTTTTCCATACCTAGCAATAAATATTTTTGTTGTATTATGCACTAAAAATCCTTTTAATGAAGTCACTTATTTTTTAACCAAAGAAAGGCTGTAATACATGCTCATTCTTTCTACAAAATAATGGATTTCATTATGGGATTTTCATCCATGCATGTCTACCAGTCTTATCATATTGAGGCCCCAGGTGTCTTACCACTCAAATAGTCTCCCTCTGCTTTCATGTCCTTTTTATTATTAAAAAATTTCTGAGAAAGAATGGTATTTCTTTTTCTGAGTCTGGCTTATTTCACCTAACATGATAATTTCTTCAGCTCCATCCAAACACAATCATTTTTTTAAAACTTACTTATAAGGAAATTGTATTTCCAGTGTTAAACTTCATATTTTGCTGGATTGCCTTAAAATCACTTCTGCTCTAATAAGCTGAGCAAATCTCTTCCCTTGGGAAGAGATTGTTTCACAAAAAATATGATAAATAGTAAGGCATTACTGATTAACTTCTCACTGAATAAATTAAATATTTGAATCCTGAGTGAGATATTTAAAAGTCAGGCATTTTTGAAAAATAAAAGCTAATTTCTTTAAGCTGGAAGTTCCCAAGTAGAGTGACCTTATAATTTATCTTCCAAAGCACAGCTGAAAGTGAAAAAAAGGCTTTTGATATATCTAGGCCAACAGCTGGTAACTATCCTAAGCAAACCAGATGTTATCAATGTGAAGTGTCCCCCAGGGGCTTCTGTATTTCAGCTTGACCCCTGCTGCTGGATCTGTTTTGGGAAGTTGCAGGAACTTTAGACAAGACCTAGCTGGAGGAGGTGGATCACTGAGGGGCGGAGTGCTTGAGGTTCACAGTCCACCCTGCTTCAAACAAGCTGCTTCCTCAAGCTCCCATTACTTAAGCCACCATGACAAACTGTAGCCTCTGAACCTCAAACAAGTCCTTCTTTCCTTAATTTGCTTCTGCCATATACTGGCTTCAATGGTGAGAAAAGCTAATAGAGAACATCCAGGCCCCTCGGGAGCAGAGTTGAGTGTCAGTCAGTGAGCTGCAGACCACTATCTGAGGAGCCAAGTGGCCCACGGGTAGCTGTGGGGTGAGAGTCTTATTCCAGGTCTGAGAAAGGAAGGGCTTGACCCAGAGACTATAGAACCAGCAAGAGCCAAGGTAGGGATGAGTCTGTAAGCAGAGACTCCAAGTCTTCAAAACAGAATAAATTGACTAGCATCAGGCAGAGCAGTAGAATAGGGTGAGGTGAGCGAGGACAAGGACCTACATACAGTCTACGAACCTACCAAATACCACAGAACCCTGGTTCCTCATGCACATGCAGATGGCAGCGGGAGAAGGAGAAGGTGGAGGAGGAGGAAGGACTTGGAAAGAGTGGGTGCTGTTCTGAAATGGACGATTCTAACCTAAAACAAGCTGTTTAAACTTGGAGAGGTAGCAATGAGCTTTAATTGGCATGTTCAAATTTTTCCGTAGTAACCAACAGTTGAAAAACTATGAGGATAAGTTTTAGAAAGTAAATTCTATATATGCATCTGAATTGTATGCAGATTTTGAATTTATTTTTTGGTTTCAGGAAACAGAGTCCCTTTATGTAACCCAGAGTAGCCTGGAATCCTGGCAATTCTTCTGCCTTGGCCTGCCAAGTGCTGGGATTGCAGGCATGGGCCATCATACCCACTACTATGGAAATTTTGAATTTTGCTATCCACTAGATAGTAAATATATTCCCATCTCCTTAGTCTACTATTATGTCATAATGAATGCCCACATGATATTATAATTTGAACTTTTATCATAAATAACAATACTTCTTTAAAGTATAAATACCACTTGTCCCTACATACCAAAGTCCCCTTGTATCTTCCAGTCTCTGTGTATCATGTATTGCAACTAGGATTGGTCCAAGTTCAGCTCCTGTTATTAACTCTCCTCTGTTGTATTAGTAACTTTTCTCATGGCTGTGAACAAATACCTGACAAAAAGGAGTTTAAAGCATGAAACAGTTGTTTTATTTTACAGTGTGCGGAGGTACAGTCCAGCACAACAAGGAAGGCTTGGCGGCCAGAGCTAAACACATTACATTGTGCTCAGGAGGCAGAGAGAGAGGACAGATAGCATTTCGCCTGTTCTCCACTTTTTATTCAGTCCAATACCCCAAGCCATGGAGTGGTGCTGCCCAAATTCAGAGTCTGTCTTCCCCTTCACCTAAATCCCTCTGGCAGTGCTGTCACAGACATGCCTAGCTAGAGTATGTTTCCTTGGGGATTCTGAATCTAGTCAAGTTGACCATGAAAAATTAATCATCCCATGGAGCTGGAGAGATAGCTCAGAGGTTAAAAGCACCAACTTGCTCTTGCAGAGGACCCAGACTCAATTCCCAGCACCCACATGGCAATTAAGGACCATCTTTAAGCCAGGTGCGGTGGCTGCGCATGCCTTTAATCCTAGCACTTGGAAGGCAGAGGCAGGTGGATCTCTGTGAGTTCAAGGCCAGTCTGGTCTACAGAGTGAGTTCCAGGACAGCTGGGGCTATAGGGAGACCCTGTCTCAAAAAAAATTATTAATCATCCCAGAAGTGTATCATGTTTGATTCTTCCAAAGCCATTTACACAAAAGTGGCCAACATGTTTCAATATTATTCTATTGCAACTTGACTGTAAGTATGAGAATCAACTCTGCTTTCATTGTACATCTGTGCTATACTGCACTTTTTACCTCGGAGCCTTATGAAAATATATGATACAGGGGTCTAAAGTTCCAACAATGACCCAAGCAGAACAGATTTAGTGGAAGAACTGATTTGAGTGCTACTCTTCATTTGGGGGGGGAGCAGGAAGATTATGTGTATTTGTGTTTTGTGTGTGTGTGTGTGTGTGTGTGTGTGTGTGGTGTATTCTAGTATGTTGTTTAAAAATAAAAACTGTGGCAACACAGGGAGGATCTCTATACCAGACTTCAAACTATACTACAGGGCTATAGTCATAAAAACAGCTTGGTACTGGCACAAAAACAGACCTGTTGACCAATGGAACAAAACTGAAGATCCAAACCTGAGCACATACAATTTCAGCCATCTCAGATTTGACAAGGGGGCCGAGAAGACACAATGGAGAAAAGACAGCATCTTCAGCAAGTGGTGTTGGCAAAACTGGATCACCACTTATAGAAGAATGAAATTAAACCCCTACCTTTGCCCTGTACAAAAGTCAACTCCAGATGGATTAAAGACCTCAACGTGAAACCCCAAACTCTGAAGGTGATAGAAGAAAAAGTTGGCAGCAGACTACAAGACATAGGCGTAGGAAAAGACTTCCTAAATCAGACAGCAGCTGCACAAGAATTAAGGTCGACAATTGACAAATGGGACCTCATTAAACTCAAAAGCTTCTGTACATCAAAAGAAACAATAAAGGAAGTGAAGAGAAATCCCACAGAGTGGGAGGAAACCTTCACTGCAGATACATCTGACAAAGCATTGATTTCCAGAATATATAAACTACTCAAAAAACAAAGAAAAAAGAAAACAAATGACCCGCTCAATAGATGGAGCAAAGAACTGAACAGAGACTTCACAAGCGAGGAATTAGAGATGTCTGAGAAACACCTCAAGAACTGCTCAACATCACTAATCATTAAGGAAATGCAAATGAAAACCACTTTAAGATATCATCTTACTCCAATAAGACTGGCTAGGATCAAGAAAACAAATGATACCAAGTGCTGGAGAGGTTGTGGGGAAAGGGGAACACTCATCCACTGCTGGTGGGAATGTAAACTCGTACAGCCACTATGGAAAGCAGTGTGGAGAACCCTTGGAAGACTTGGAATGAACTTGCCACCCGACCCAGCCATACCACTCCTGGGCATGTACCCTCAAGACTTACGCCACCACAGAGATACATGCACGGCCATGTTTATTGCAGCTCTCTTCACAATAGCAAGGAGCTGGAACCAACCTAAATGCCCCTCAACTGACGAGTGGATAGAGAAAATGTGGTACATCTACACAATGGAGTTCTATGCAGTAGTAAAGAAAGATGACATCATGAGCTTTGCAGGAAAATGGCTGGAGCTAGAAGATATCATGCTGAGTGAAGTAACACAGTCCCAGAAAAAGAAAAGATGAATGGTATCCCTCATCTGTGGATGCTAGTGCCAATTACCTAGTTGTAAGTATTTCTTGTGCACGGCCCCTCGAGCTTTTGTCCAAGCAGTTGGGAGTGATGCATACTGGGAACAACAACAACAACAATAACAACAACAACAGAAAGGACTGCATCAAAGAACTGACTGAGACAGTGAAATGCTCAAAACAGTCAACTTCCACATGGAGAATATCGAGGAAGACTGAGAAAGAGATGAAAAGCATGTTTGGCAGAATGCATGAGCGCTGGTGGGATGGGGGCATAGCGTGGGGAACACGGGTCTAGATTTGATAATCTTGTACAAAATATATACTTAAAAAATAAATAAAAAAATAAAAATAAAAACTGTGGAAGTAGTATGAAAAGCAAGAAGGGGAAGAACAGGTGAAGGAGGAAGAGGAAGAGAAGTTAAAAGGAGGAGGAGGAGGAGGAGGAGGAGGAGGAGGAGGAGGAGGAGGCAGGGTTCTGGCATTCAGTGCCTTTCGGGCTCTGTCTACATTCTCTCTACACCTTCACTTATTGTTTTATTTGATAAATACTAATTAACATTCACTGTGGTTTTTATCCCATGTCCCAAGGCTTGCTCTTCTCACTCCCCACCTTTTGGGGTGCCTTTTGGAGTTCAAATTATATAGTGCATGCATGGAAACCACATAACTAAACCTGTTTCAAATGTGTACTAAATAAAGAGTTAATAAGCTTTCTCTTGAGGCTCTGAGTCAATGTTAAGGCTGAAGATGTGATAGAAATGGAGGTCCTTGCTGGGTGTGGTGGTGCAATCCTTTAATCCCAGCACTTGGGAGCCAGAAGCAGGTGGATCTCTATGAGTTCAAGGCCAGCCTGGTCTACATAGTGATACCGAGACAGCTGGGGTACAGTAAGACCCTGTCTCAAAATGACAAAAAAAATGGAGGTCCTTGTAAATTTCAGCAACAGACATATTGCTGAAATGTACAGCCCTTGGTAAGGGCTTTATTTTTTCTCTTTGCTTTTTAACATTAACATGTGCTGGAGACATAAGGAGATGGGATTGTTGGGTGGTAGAGATCTACATAAATCTATCTTGGTCCTCAGTGATGTGAGGAACTCTAAATACTTCCAGGTTAGCATGAAAAATTGATTAAACACAGGAAGAGTGATGTAGCAATTACGAAATTCAGACACTGTTTTCTGTTTAAGTGTGCTAAGACATCCTGGTCCCTTGGAACTGGTTTTCCACATTCAGTAGAGAATTTTAAATACATATGAACTCTCTCTGTGCAAATAGCATATTTGGGCAAAAATCTGAAGAATTTCACATTAATATTAGTTTTCCTTTTGTCACTAATTTATTATTTATGCTCAAATTCTCTTTTCCAAAAATCTTTAAAATAAGGATCCCTGCCCCACACGTGTTAGACTGGATTTTTCTTCCGCCTTCCCTTTCATTTTCTTTCTCTTCCTATTTCCAGGCAAGTGACTGACATGGGGGAAGTTAAATACCTAGTCTTTAGTCTG
Organism: Rhizomys pruinosus; assembly: GCA_009823505.1. Lineage (NCBI taxonomy): Eukaryota > Metazoa > Chordata > Mammalia > Rodentia > Spalacidae > Rhizomys > Rhizomys pruinosus. Next base: position 77,871 of record VZQC01006291.1, on the reverse strand, counting down.
AGGCTTAGGTAAGAAAAAGAAACAATTAAAATTACAAATACATAAAATTAAACTGTTACCATGGAGACAAGAACAAGATCTGTCTCCATGGAGATCTGGATTTTATTTATTTTTTTTTTTTTTGCTTTAAATTATTATCACTTATTACCAAATGTCAATTTGGCTAAGGAAAAAAATATTTAAAGGATGAATGATTGAACAAATGAATGAAGAAATGAAAGACTGAACTGGCTTCACATGAATTTATTAAAAGTCTAAACTGTTCTGGTTCTCGTAATTCCAACGAGTGGGAAGATAGATTTCCCAGGAGACAACTTTCTCACAGCTCAGGATTTCTAATAGAAATGTGTGGTGGCATGGTTCCCTGAATGCTACAGGAAGAAGTGGGCAAAGATGATTTCTAGAACAGGCAGAAGCATTAAGGTGTGATACGGGTGATATGGTCATATCTCACTGCCACTCTGGCTGCAAGGAAGAGGTGGTTCTTTGTCAATGTCATATTCCACTAATGGACCAGAGATATCCCTAAATACCCATCCTTTATCATGTCTGCCACACATAGCTATTTTCAATGTGTGTCATTAGATCAAGCAGACTTCCATTACATGCCAGATAAAAAGAAACAAGAAAAAATCCACATCTTAAAACTGTATAATCAGAGGTAAGGCAGAATTTTTCCTAGTTTTATGTTGCATTTGTATCTGTAAGTACAGTCATATCACTGTTTAAATACTCAGTTGAGAAGTTACCCAGATGTACATTATAGATCTTACATGTTAAACAATTACATTTAAAAACCATGGGGCTGGAGAAACAGTTCGGTGGTTAAGAGAACTGAGTGCCCTTGGAGAGGACCCAGGTTTGATTCCCAGCACCCACAAGGTGGCTTACAACCGTAACTCCAGTTCCAGGGAATCCAGCACCCTCTTCTGACCTCTGTGGGTACTGCATGACACAGGTGCAATTACACTTAGGTAGACAATACACTCATATACATTAAAGAAAACCAATAAATAAAATAAATTCATAAAATGTGTTGCAATTTAATATAAGTTTAATACACCATAAAGTAAGGCAATCAGAGGCTCAGCATGGTGCTTGGTGGCCATGCTTACAATATTATCAACAGAGAACACAAAAATCCCGAGGTGGGAAGAGGGAAAGAGAGAGAGAGAAAGAGAGAGAGAGAGAGAGAGAGAGAGAGAGATTAAATAACCCATTAAAAGGAGAAGCATAAAAGGAAAAAAAGTTAGCACCTTGCTTTGTTTGACCTTAGCTAGAAACATGCTTGTTGGGAAAAACATTAAGTCTTTTGCCGCTCTGCAAGTCTGTATATGTTTAAGAAAAGGGCCTCAAGTATTGATTTTGAGTTGCAAATAAATATTATCAAGTAGGTGACTTTACACCTAGAATTCACAAATAGAGTCAACTGCATTTGCCATCTAAAGGGAACTGTTGCTATTCATGGAGCATCGCTTCTTATTTCCTTCAGTGTTGCTTTCACTAACAGTGCTTCTATGAACTACTATAATTTTTAATTTTTAGAAAGAGAGAGGGAAAAATTCTACGTGAATTTGAAAAATGATTCCTAAAACACAGTAAGTAAATCAACCGCTTCCTGGGTCCAGGTCAGAGCTGCATGAGAGAAGTTCAGTTTTCAAGAGAAGTTGGGGTGGAGCCCTTGGTTCCTCATAGTCCTGGAAGACAAAGTCCTCATAACAGGCCTTTCAATTTTCCAAGAGCACACACAACCCTAGACAGCCTAGGGAATGCTGAGGGAGTGAATGATAGTTTGGGGACTGTGGGGGGCTGCTCTGACACCCCTGCGCAGTTCTCTTTCCTTCTCTCTTCCCTGTTCTACCCGCCTGTCTTATCTTACCTATTTCCTTATTCTCCTTTCACTTTCTTTTCTCCTCTTTTCGTCCTTTCTGTTCCCTCTTTCCCCCTCTCCTGTTTTATCCTATTCCACTCCTCCCTCCTCCAGGACCCAGGAACTACAGGCAGTTTGCTCACCAGGAATACACCAACACCGGCCTCGAGTATTTCTTTTGATAGGAGCGGAGGGTCAGGGAGCCTTTGCGCTCCATCGGGTCCGTTGGCCCCAGCTCAAACCATTCTTGCTTATTCTCGTAACCGTCCTGGTATGAGTTATCAAAAGTCCCCACGTCTGCCTTGGATCTGAGAACCCACCACAAGGGCTTTCCCTCTGAACCAGTCTTGCTCTTCTGAACAACCACCAAGATTCTGCGTCCCTTATCTCCTAAGCAACCTGGGCGTGGTCAATGGAAGGGGTGGAATCAGCCGAGGGCTGAATTCCTTTAGCCCAATCCGTCTGGGCTCCCGACCCTTGTAGGGACTGATTAAAACTACATTTCCCACAATGCAACGCTAGTCGGTCAGCCTAACCAGCTAGGCACCCAGAGATGAGTGACTTGGGCAGGGAGTCAGTGAAGGTGAAGTTGAGCCCCTCCAAGCCGCTAAATCGGAGCTCTCCTTTGTGGGGGCTCATTTGACCGTCCTTCATCCATTGCCACCACACCTTATGTGCATTTAAGTTTGACTAAAAGAGAACAAGAGAACCCAATCCTAAATCATGTCTTTCCTATACCGCTTTTTTTGACTACAACCCCTCCCCTCCCATCCCCCAACCCCGAGTGGTTCATTCATCAAAGGAGCAGAAAAGTTTGAGGATCGCAAAGTCTGGTTCCTCAGTCCCAGCAGCTCTGTCCACCTTGCTGGGCACTGCTGTCCTCCTCTGAAAAGCAGTGGAGGGGATGGGATTGTGCTGTGGAGTGGACATCATATATGTGCAAACAATAGGTTAGGTCTTTACAAATGATTTGACTTGGAGATGGACATTGCCCAGGGCTAAGCTCTCTCCGCAGTGTCTGGCTGCTGGGGAGACTTGAAAGGTGTTCAGGATAAAGGCCATTGATTCCTGGTGGAGATTTGCAAGGCCTTCAGGACAAAAAATAAGACAAATGTAGTTTTTATTTATGAGTTCCTTAAAGCAAGATGACTGTCCATTTCAGTCAGTGAATATGTTATTATATTGTTTCTGTGTGTGTGTGTGTGTGTGTGTGTGTGTGTGTGTGTGTGTGTGTACATGCTCAGAGAGCCGAGAGCCGAAGGCATCAGATCCCTCTGGAGCTGGAGTTAAAAGCAGTTGTGAACTCCCCAACATGGATGCTGGGAACTTAACTTAAGTCCTCCTCAAGAACAGTATGTATTTTAAATTTCTTTTTTTATTTTTTTAAATTTATTATTTTTTATGTGTATGAGTGTACTGTCTGCATGTAGGTTGGTGTACCCGTGTCGTGCAATGTTGCAGAGGTCAGAAGAGGGCGTCAAATTCCCCTGGAACTGGAGTTAAAGACGGTTCTTAGCCGCCATGTGGGTGCTGGGAATCAAACCCCGGTCCTCTGCAAGAGCCGCTGAGCCATCTCTCCAGCCCCAGTATGTATTTTTTCCCTTAGTGTATATGAGTGTTTCACCTGCATGTATGTAAGTGCACCCATATGTACCTACAGAGGCCATAAAGGGCACTGGATCCCCTGGAAAGGGAATTAAGGATGGTTGTTAACTACTGTGTGGGTGCTGGGAAGTGAACCTGGGTCCTCTGCAAGAGTATCCAGGGCTGTTAACTGCTGAGCAATTTCTCCAGTCCCCAGCATGTATTCATAACTACTGAGCCATCTCTCCAGCCCTGTATTGGTTTTCTTTTTCTATTAACCATCCTAAGCTTTCTTGTTCTCAGTGTCTCTTTCCATTATCCTCATACTAGGATGTGAGAAATTAGCTCTGATAACCCCACGTGTGGCTACAGCCCACTCTGTTTGTATATATTAGAATATTATGTTGAAGTTTTGGTTTCTTTATTTACTTATCAATAAAATAGGACAAAACAGAGGGTACCAAGGGTCTTTGTGAGAATTACCTAATACATATACCAGAAGCAGGTAAGACTACACCTATTGGTGTTCAGCCCTCATTTTCAAGTACTGCTGTTCTTATTATTGCATCTGGGCTTTCTGTTTGTCATTTCTGTGTAGTTCCCTAAATACGCCATTCTTCGGCGAAATCTCTTTACAAGATCTTTTTTTAAATTTTTTTTATTTTATTTATTTCCATATGTGTATGAATGTGTTGTCTGCATGCAAGTTTGTGCACCCATGACGTGCAACAAGATCTTTTTAATGAATATCTTTTATCAAATTTTCCTTCTTTTTTCTTGGATTGCCTGACAAAAAATAAAAGAGTCAGAAGATAAAATAATGCAAGTTCTGTAAATTGACTCTTCTTGTGCAAATCCACAAAATACCACAATTAAAACAAATTCTACAAGAAGACTTGTAATCATATTTAATACAAAATTTAGTAGTTTGAATCAGAAAAAATGTTAGGAAAAATTTTGGATATGTTATCAGTGACCATGCAGAATCTTTTCAGGACTATAAATAAGATTTATAGTTAATACATGTGAAGTTTTATAACCTGATCCTCAACGTGCTTGAGTCGCTCCAGCTTACCCCAAACTTCATCCAGCTGATGAAGCATATAGCTCAGAGCCATGCCTTCTGTTCACATCAGCCCTTTTTCACTCGTCTCATGCTGAAGATCAATCTCAGGGCCTCCTACACAAGCACTCTACCACTAAGCTACACCCCAGCCCTGAATTTCTTCATTGTATCAGCCTCCTGAAAAGTCTGGATCACACATACACCCCTTTAGAGAGAATGGTCTCACCCACAATTAAGATGGAATTTCTCACATCAATTAATATAATCAACACAATCCCCCACACACACGTGGCTGCAGGCCAACCTAATCTAGAGAGTCCCTCACTGAGACTACTCTCTTCCCAGGTGAGTCTATATCAGGTTGATAGCACAAACCAACCATCACAATAATCATGGAAAGGAGGTTTCTGGCTTAGCCAATAACCATATGCACATGCACAGTTCTCAGGAGCATCTGCCTTGGCACTTTCTCTCTCCTCCCCCATTATTAAAATTACTTCTCTACCAAATCTCTTTCAATTAAGCTAAGAGGGAAGAGTTTAGGATGACTGTAAATTAATTTGTATTATCTCTATATCAATTCGATTTAAATATATTAAAAACTGAACTTACATCTTATACCACTCAGAAATGAAGAGGTAAGCACTGATGTCTTCCATCAAGGATTGCATAGCATTTCTGTGCTTATCTAGAAACAAGGATCTCCTGTCACTAATCGTATATTAATCTATGGGTATCCTTTAGAATATTAGATAGAAAAAGCTGTAGCCCAACTGTCATATCAAAATAATATATTCATACTCTGGGTGTGGTGGTGCAGGCCTTTAATCCCAGCCCTTGGAAGGCAGAGGAAGGCAGATCTCTGTGAGACTTAGGCCAGGTTGGTCTACACAGTGAGTTCCAAGCTGATTGGGACTTACCAAGACCCTGTCAAAGCACCACCACCATCACCACCACCACCATTAATAATAATAATAAAAACAATAACAATAATAATAGAGTGCACAGAGCTTAGATCAGGAACTTCCCAGGACCATCTGAAGCACAGAGCAAAAGCCAGGCATATCCCCCGACAACTGGAATTGCTGAGGGAGTGTCCAAGTGGATTTTTTTGGAGAACCTTTAAAACAGAAAGGGAAGAGTGAGTTAGACTTCCAACATATAAACAAAATTGAAAGCCTGAAGCCTAAACAAGTCAACCCTCTATAAACATGGAGAAAAAAAAGTCACCTGAAGGAGGCAAGCAGAGTAAACCTTCAACACAGTGAAGAGGCATTTGTGATTCGCATAGGAATACAGGCAAAAAAGGGAAAATCACATGCCAGGGACACAACAAAGGGAGAACATGGGAAAGTTGCAGGATAATTCCACATCAAGCTCTACCAACCCTGTGAGAAATTCCTACAGTGGGATCCCTCGGGGGTGACCCAGGACACAGATCTTAGAGGAACAATTGCAGACCTATTCAGAGAAATCAAAGAATATAAAGAACAAGTCAGAGAACAAAGGAGAGAGAATTAAAAACTCAAGGACAGAGAAAAACAATGACAAACTTTGGAAAGAACTAAAGAGAGAGAATGACAAACTCCAGAAAGAACTAGAAGGAGAAAATTACAAACTCTGGAAGGAAATGGAAACACTGAAAAAGGAAGCCTACCAGAGAAGCAAGGAGCTACAAGATGAGATTGAGATGCTCCAAAAGGAAGTGGAAATACTAAAGAAATCACAGGATGAAATGAAAAAGGAAATAGAACACTCATCCAATCAAGAGGAAAAGAATGGAAAAAGCCTCAGAAATCGAATGGAGGAAGCAGAACAAAGAATATCAGACCTGGAAGATAACACAGAACAACTAAAAACCTCAAAGAAAGATTATGAAAAATTTAAAAATACACAAAAGTGAAACAAAGGAAATATGGGACACTATGAAAAGATCAAACCTCTGCATCATAGGAATAGAGAAAGGAGAAGAATCCCAAGAGAATGGTACTGATCAGATCTTCAACAGAATAATAGATAAAAATTTCCCAAAACTAAAAAAAGACAAACCCATACAAATACAAGAAGCACATAGAACTCCAAACAGACAAGATCAGAAAAGAAACTCCCCATGCCATATCATACTTAAAACGCTAGACACCCAAAACAAAGACAAAATTCTGAAAGCCACAAGAGAAAAACAAGTTACATATAAGGGGAAAAAAAAATCAGAATTACAACTGACTTCTCAGTGCAAATTATGAAAGCAAGAAGAATGTGGAGCAAAGCATTCCCAGTGTTAAAGGACTATAGATGCCAACCCAGGTTACTATACCCAGCAAAAATGTCAATTATAGTTGAAGGAGAGAGAAAAATCTTCCATGACATAAACAAGATGACACATGTCTGGAAAACCAACCCTTCAGAAAATACTTGAAGCAATTATCCCCAAGCATCTAAAAGAGAAACTAATAAAAACATAACTGCAGAAGTAGAAACTGAGACTAAAAATGCAAATGGATAATAAGGTGAAAGGAAGAAACACACGTCTTTCAGTTATAACCTTAAATATTATTGGACTAAAATCCCCAATCAAAAGACATAGACTGGGAGATTGGATTAGGAAACAGAACCCATCAACATGCTGTCTGCAAGAAACCCATCTCACTCTCAAGGATAGGCACCAACTTAAGGTGAAGGGATGGAAAAAAATATTCCAAGCAAATGGTACCAAAAAGAAAGCAGGTGTTGCTATTTTAATGTCAAATAAAGTAGACTTCAACGTAAAAGAAATAAAAAGAGACAAAGAGGGCCATTACATCTTTATCAAAGGAACAATTGACCATGAAGATTTCACAATCATGAATATACATGCACCAGACTCTGGTGCACCGAACTTTATAATGACAATTCTCCAGGACCTCAAGGAACAGATTAACCCCAGCATACTAATAGTAGGGGACTTCAATATCACACTAAATTCTTTGGACAGATCAACAGGACAAAGAATAAACAGAGAGACATCTGAACTGAATGATATGATATACCAAATGAACCCGATGGACATCTACCAAATATTCTACCTTAATACCAGAGAATACACATTCTACTCAGCACCTCACAGAACATTCTCCAAAATTGATCACATCCTGGGACACAGAAAAAAAACTCAACAAATACAAAAATATTGAAATAATTTCATGTATTTTATCAGACCACAGTGCAATAAAGCTCAATATCAACACCAGGATAAGCCCTACTATCTACAACAACACATGGAAACTAAACAACACTCTTCTGAATAATGAATGAATGGGTCAAGGAATATATAAAAAAAGAAATAAAAGCATTCCTAGAATTGAATGACAATGATAATACAACACAGCAAAACCTATGGGATACTTTAAAAGCAGTCCTAAGATGAAAGTTTATAGCCCTGGGTGCCTACATCAGAAAAACAGAAAGAGCAGAAGTGAACAATCTAACACTGCAGCTAATAACACTTAAGAGACAACAACAAATGAACCCTAAACACAACAGACAGGAAGAAATAACANACCCACCTTCATAAACACAGTTAACTAGTAGCTAGCAAAATCATCTCATCCTTGCTACTAACAAACAGAGAAATTGCCAGAAAGCCAAGCAGCACTGAGAGATAAAGAGGAAAGGAAAGGCTCCTCAGGCCTGTGGTGACAGAGGATATTTAGTTTTTGAATAATTAAGGATATCCAATTTGTAGGATATTAAAGAATTCCCTAATCTACATTTATGTTAGAGCATGTCATTACTATTCCATGACATTAAAATTTTATCATAATAGTTACAGACATTTCTGCCAAGGAATTTCGCTTATGGCATAGATTATATATTAAAATAAGGAAATGAGATAATTATAGAATACTAGATGTTAAATATTTAATAACTCAGTCCCCCATGGTGCTGGTGGAAGTTTCAGAAAGAATGTCTGTTAGAGTCTGACACTTAATCAATACTACTTAATGAAAATGGCCTGAGTGCAAGTAGGTACCCACCCGATTGGTTCGCCATCCAAATGGAAAGGACAGAAGAACCATACTCAGAATTGAAATCATTCTGAATAAGGCTCTTGGGAAAAAAAGCTGTTGGTAGTTAGACTGTTGGCAATTTTCTATAGTTTAACAGAAGAAAAAAAAAACTGAAGCTTTGCCAGAGTTGAGTCTGTCAGTAGTTTCTGGGACATTAAACATCAACCTATTCACATAAATTTGGCTCTGGCTTATATTGGATCTGCTTTATAGGTCCAATTATTTTTCTTTCATATTTTCCTCTAACTTTGAATTGCATCAGAATTTTTAGTGCCCAGGTGAAGATTCTGACTCCCAAGTCCACAATGCTTATAAAAGGAGGGGGAGGGGACGAAACCAGAGCAGCAGGAGACAGAGAAATAAAGGAGGGGTTGAAATAATAGGGAGCAGCATGGGAATCGTAAACTAAATGTGCTATCTTTTCTATACAAGGGTAAATGACAAAGAAAGCATTCGGCTGTCTTTAAAGAAATTTGTGAAAACACCATCTGGAAACTCCTCCCCCAGTCAGCGTTTTTCTAAGATTAAAGTTTGTGCTCATGATTGCATCCTGCCCTCAAAAAGCTGCATTTTGCTTATCAGCTGGGTTGGATAAGAATGTGAGCCTGAGCTATGACCACTCAGAGTGAGGCTCCAGATCCGTCTGCATTAGGAATGAACTCAGCTGGACCCTCACTGGTTGTGCTTGCTTGCTGGATTTAGAGCAGCGATGCAGCCTTCTGCAGAAGCGACACTTTTTGCCTTGCCAAAATACTTTGGATGATATGGTCATTTTCTCGAGACCCCAAACACATTTCTAACAAAGGGGACATTGAAAAGCAAGAAAAGAGAAGAAAATCTGGGGCTGGAGAGCGGCTCAGCAGGTAAGAGCACTGACTGCTCTAAAAGAAGACCTGGTTCAACTCCCATACCCACTTGGCAGCTAACGCTGTATGTAACTCCAGTTCTAGGGGAACTGCCTCAGCATTGCACCCACAGGAGTGCGCTTACAAGCATGCAGTAATGCATTCTATACAAAAAGAAAAAATAATAGAAATACTTTTTTTAAAAAAAAGGGGAAAAATCTGAGGAAGGATGAAGGAGAGGGGAAAGAACAGAGGAGTTACAGAGAGAATCAGATAAATATGAACATATTATTATTATTGGTTTTTTTGAAGGATTTTTTTTGCCTTTTTGATTTTTCCTTTTTACATATATATATATATTTCTTTTTTAAATATATATATTTTTTATATATATTTCTTTTTTAAATTATATATTTGTACAAGATTATGTTACAATATCAAATCTAGACCGTGTCCCCCCCGTACACCCCACCCCACCAGAGTCATGCATTTTGCCAAACATGTTTTCTCTCACCTTTTTTCTCAGCCTTTCTCAAAATTTTTGTGATAGAAGTTGACTGTTTTGATCAGAGGTTCACTGTTTCATTCAGTTCTTTGACACAGTTTTCTGTTTTGTTGTTCTTTTTTTTTTACTTTAAGATGAAAAAACCTGGAAAGCTCAAGGAGGCCTTCACAAGAAATACTTACTAACTAAGTAATTGGTGCTAGCATCCACAGATGGGGGATACCATTCATAGCTTGTTTTTCTGGGACTTGTTACTTCACTTAATCATAATATTCTTCTATATCATCCATTTAACCTGCAAAGTTCATTGATGTTATCTTTCTTTACTGCCCTGCATAGAAACTCTATTGTGATAGATGTACCACATTTTTTCTTATCACTCGTCGTTGAGGGGCACTTGGGTTGGTTCCAGCTTTTTGCTATTTGTGAACAGAGCTGCAACAAAACATGTCTGTGCATTTATCTCTATGGTAAGAGAGTCTTGAGGGTATATACCCGGAGTGGTATGACTGGGTCAGGCTGGGGAGTGGTATGAGTGGGTCAGTGGTAGGTTTCATTTTGAGTCTTTTAAGGGTTCTCAACACTGCCTTCCACAGTGTCTGTTACACGTTTGCATTCCCACCAGAGTGGATGAGTGTTCCCCCTTTCCCCATACACCTCTCCTAGCACTTGGTAATCATTTGTTCTTGGTCTTGATCGCTAGGGCCATTTTACTGGAGTAGTATGAATACTTTTAAAAGTGTCTTTGATTTTTCCATATTGTGACTATTTGAATTTTTTAAAGGTGTTTCTCGACGCCATTTTTCTCTCACTTCGTGAAGATTCCTGTTCAGCATCTTTGCTCCCATTTTTATTTGTAGATCTTTCGTTTTCTTCTTTTTTTGTTTTTTGATTAGTTATATTACTCTGGAAACTCAATGCTTTCGGACTGGGTTCTCTACAGCTATGGAGGATTTTCTCTTCACTTTCCTTGACTTGTTTTTTGATGTACAGAAGCTTTTGAGAGTTTAATGAGGTCCATTTGTCAGTTGTGTACTTATTCTTGTGCCAGCTTGCGTACTGATTTAGGAAGTCTTTTCCTATGCCTAATCTTGTAGGTACTGCTCGACCAACATTTTTCTTCTAATCACCCTTAGAGTTTTTGGATTCTCGTTAGAGTCCGGTTGGTTATGTATGAATTCTGTGGAACAAGGGCAGATGCAGGTAGTGGGCTTTAACATTTATTCTTCTACAACTGGTGATCAGTTTGCAACACCAAACTTGCTGAGATAGCTGTCCTTTCTCTCCATGTGTCTTCCTCGGCCCCTTGTCAAAAATGAGGTGCTGAAATTGTATGTGCTCAAAGTTTGGTCTTCACGTTTTGTTTTCCATTGGGTCAACAGAGTCTGATTTTTGTGCCAGTACCAAGCTGTTTTTATTGACTATAGCCACTGTAGTATAGTTTGAAGTCTGGTATAGAGATCCCCCCTGTATTACTCTTTTTGCTCGGGTTTGCTTTGGCTATTTCAAGGTCTTTGTTTTTCCCTATGAAATTAAGGATTGTTTCCCAAGGCTGTGAAGAAACTCTTGGAGATTTTTAATTGGGATCACATTGAATCTGTTATATTAGTTTGGGTAGAATGGACATTTTTACATGTTAATTTTCCCAATCCATAGCATGTGAAGGTCTTTCCATCTTCTTGATGCATCTTCAATTTTCCTTCTTCAGGGATTTAAGTTTTTTTTTCTTTTTTGCAGAGATCTTTGGTGTCTTCTGTTAGGTCTGTTCCTAGGTATCTTATTGTTTTTGAGGCTATTGTAAGTGGCAAAGTCTTCTTGCTATCTCCTTCTTCAGTTGCTTGTGTATTAGAAGATATTATGCTAAGTGAAGTAACACAGTCCCAGAAAAACAAGCTATGAATGGTTTCCCCCATCTGTGGATGCTAGCACCAATTACTTAGTAGTAAGTATTTCTTGTGAAGGGCTCCTTGAGCTTTAGTCCAAGTAGTTGGGAGTGGTGCATATTGGAAAGAACAACAACAACAGAAAAGACTGTGTCAAAGAACTGAATGAAACAGTGAACCTCTGATCAAAACAGTCAACTTCTATATCAAAAATTTTGAGAAAGGCTGAGAAAAAGGTGAAAAACATGTTTGGCAAAATGCATGAGCTCTGGTGGGGTGGGGTGGTCGGGAGGGGGACACGGGTCTAGATTTGATTTGTAACATAATCTTGTACAAATATATATATTTAAAAAAGAAATATATATATAAAAATATATATATATTTAAAAAAGAAATATATATATATATGTAAAAAGAAAAATCAAAAAGGCAAAAAAAATCCTTCAAAAAAACCCAATAATAATAATATGTTCATATTTATTCTGATTCTCTCTGTAACTCCTCTGTTCTTTCCCCTCTCCTTCATCCTTCCTCAGATTTTCCCCTTTTTTTAAAAAAAGTATTCTATTATTTTTTTCTTTTATGTATATGAATGCATTACTGCATGCTCGTAAGCGCACTCCTGTGGTGCAATGCTGAGGAGTTCCTCTAGAACTGGAGTTACATACAGCTGTTAGCTGCCAAGTGGGTACTGGGAGTTGAACCAGGTCTTCTTTTAGAGCAGTCAGTGCTCTTAACTGCTGAGCCGTCTCTCCAGCCCCAGATTTTCTTCTCTTTTCTTGCTTTTCAATGTCCCCTTTGTTAGAAATGTGTTTGGGGTCTCGAGAAAATGACCATATCATCCAAAGTATTTTGGCAAGGCAAAAAGTGTCGCTTCTGCAGAAGGCTGCATCGCTGCTCTAAATCCAGCAAGCAAGCACAACCAGTGAGGGTCCAGCTGAGTTCATTCCTAATGCAGACGGATCTGGAGCCTCACTCTGAGTGGTCATAGCTCAGGCTCACATTCTTATCCAACCCAGCTGATAAGCAAAATGCAGCTTTTTGAGGGCAGGATGCAATCATGAGCACAAACTTTAATCTTAGAAAAACGCTGACTGGGGGAGGAGTTTCCAGATGGTGTTTTCACAAATTTCTTTAAAGACAGAACTTTCTTTGTCTCATTTAACCCTTTTATAGAAAAGATAGCACATTTAGTTTACGATTCCCATGCTGCTCCCTATTATTTCAACCCCTCCTTTATTTCTCTGTCTCCTGCTGCTCTGGTTTCGTCCCCTCCCCCTCCTTTTATAAGCATTGTGGACTTGGGAGTCAGAATCTTCACCTGGGCACTAAAAATTCTGATGCAATTCAAAGTTAGAGGAAAATATGAAAGAAAAATAATTGGACCTATAAAGCAGATCCAATATAAGCCAGAGCCAAATTTATGTGAATAGGTTGATGTTTAATGTCCCAGAAACTACTGACAGACTCAACTCTGGGCAAAGCTTCAGTTTTCTTTATTTTTCTTTTAACTATAGAAAATTGCCAACAGTCTAACTACCAACAGCTTTTTTTCCCAAGAGCCTTATTCAGAATGATTTCAATTCTGAGTATGGTTCTTCTGTCCTTTCCATTTGGATGGCGAACCAATCGGGTGGGTACCTACTTGCACTCAGGCCATTTTCATTAAGTAGTATTGATTAAGTGTCAGACTCTAACAGACATTCTTTCTGAAACTTCCACCAGCACCATGGGGGACTGAGTTATTAAATATTTAACATCTAGTATTCTATAATTTATCATTTCCCTTATTTTAATATATAATCTAGCCAATAAGCGAAATTCTTTGGCAGAAATGTCTGTAACTATTATGATAAAATTTTAATGTCATGGAATAGTAATGACATGCTCTAACATAAATGTAGATTAGGGAATTCTTTAATATCCTACAAATTGGATATCCTTAATTATTCAAAAACTAAATATCCTCTGTCACCACAGGCCTGAGGAGCCTTTCCTTTCCTCTTTATCTCTCAGTGCTGCTTGGCTTTCTGGCAATTTCTCTGTTTGTTAGTAGCAAGGATGAGATGATTTTGCTAGCTACTAGTTAACTGTGTTTATGAAAAGAGTGGTTCTGGAAATTAAGGTCGATATTGTCGTGGCTTTGTTTTTTGTTCCTTGTGGTCTTCAGTCTGGCAAAAGGAATCTCCTCTAGAGGAAGAAGCTGAGAGGAAGGGGGAGGAATTGAATGCCTTTTCTGCTACTTGTAGAGTAGACATTCCCACTTTCCCAACAAGCCCCCCCTCCACACGCACATGGTACAGATGGATAAGAAACTGACAGGAGCTTCTCCCAGGGGTCAGGTGTGTCCAGTTGGTTTCTGACTGTTAAGTAAGACAGGTATGTCCTGGAACCTAGGCTGCCTAGGTTTTGATGGGGCTGAGGGACTCAGGTAAGAGGCTGAAATCTTCCTGATCCTTGCTAGGATAGATAGGACTCAGGAGGAAATGGGAGTCTCCCTGCTTTTAGGTTTGATTTGAAGTTGTTGTCTAATTGCCTTCATGTTAGGTGTATGAATTCTCCAAAGAACACTGATTTCTAGTTAAAGTTTCTCTAAGTAGTGACTCAGCAAGTGCAGTCTTGACAACAAAGGACAGAAAACTGAGTCAAACCTGTTAGAACAAATAGATGTTCTTGAACTATGCAACCAAGAGCTCCAGAGCAAGGCTCACCTCTTCTGAACAATCTAGGCTGAAATCATGGGATTAAATTTAAGGGAGACTAGGTTTCTATTTTTTTTATTTTTTTATGCATATGAGTGTTTTGCCTACATTTAAGGGTACTAGATGTGTGCACTTCCCATAGAGGCTGGAAGAGGGTGTCACATCCCCTAGAACTGGAGTAATAGATGGCTATTAGCTGCTATGTCCGTGCTGGAAACCAAACCCAGGTCCTCTGGAAAAGCAGCCAGTATTCTTAATGCCTGAGCTATCTCTCCAGCATGAAACTAGATTTATCTGTCTAGAATGAGAAGAAAACATAGTTGGTAGGTGAAAAGCAGTAGATATCCACTGTAGATAATAAGAGTAAGATATTTCATCCATATATTGCTGTAGGAAATACTTTTACTGTTTCTTGACCCCCATGAAATTTATGTATGTACCAAATTTGTCAGGACTCTCCAGAACTAAGAGTATATAGCTATCGATATTGTGATAGATGTGTGATGTAATATTCATTGAAGGAATTGGCTCCTGTGATAGAGGAAAAGTTGAGAAATCTTACCATGTGATATCAGGAGCTGGATAACCAAGAAAATCAGCCACATGAATCAGTTTGAGCAGAAAGACTGAGAACCAAGAATAACTTCTGGTACATACCTCAGAATCCAAAGGCCTGAGCTCTGATGTGTAAATGTAGAAGACGGATGTTCCAGTTCAAACAAGAGTTTATCCTTCCTTCTTCCTTTCTTCTATTAGTGGCTAGACTTTAACAGATTGGAAGCAGCTATATCCAAGAGGATGTTTTTACTCAGTATCCTGACTCAGGTCTTAATTTTCCCCAGGGATACCCTTATAGACACACCCACAAAA
>VZQC01006291.1:0-57500 GCA_009823505.1 Rhizomys pruinosus | reverse complement strand
GTTTAGATGTGGGCTAGAAGAAAAGGTCTGTACTGGTAAATTATGAGCCAGACCAGTGCCTGAAGGAGCTGCCATAATGCTGTTCCAGTCAGATTTGAGAGCAAAGCTGCAGAGTTCAGGTTTGAGGAAGGCCAAACTGGGTCCAGAGCAGAAAACTGATTAGAAGCAGGAAACAGGGCATTAATTCTAGGTCCAGACCTGTGAACAGGTGGATGAGAAGCCAGTCAATTAGTCTCTGTGAACAGTGGGAGACTGATCCTAGTTGTGAAGTGCTTGGTCCTCGAGCCACACATAGGCTGATGTGGGACTGTGCCGAGGCAGTGTTAGGCATCCATCATGTTATGGGGTCCAGCAAGGGAGTAACGGCTACACCCTTTCCTTATCTGGTGTGTCAATAAGTTCTTGGGGTGAGTTTCCTCGATATATTTCAGCATGCCCATGCACCCCCACAGTTCATTTGACATCTTCATTCTCCCAATAGAATTACTTACAGGGTAGTCCCATTTCTGTTACCCAGGAACAAGTCATTCAGTTTGCAACTGGGTGGTGCCTGACCAGAGGTGCAGTTTCTGGGTCCAGTCGGTGGCTCCACTCCATGCTCTCCTCAGTAGTCCAAGCTGCTCTTAAAATGGAGTCTCTAGGGGCAATGCACAGCAATGAAAAGCCACCATTTTATGCAATGTGGAGTAACTTAGAGTTGGGGACAGATAATCTGTACGCCCCCCCTCAAAGACACTGTAAATGAGATGACCCAGCATAAGCTAGACAATGAATGAATTAAAAAATATGTGTCAGGGCGTATATTTAATTTGAAACTGCAGTGATAGAAAATGAAGCAGAATTGACTAGCAGTTTAGGGTTAATGAAAAGGTGCATCCCAACCGCCCAAAAGTGGCCAGTTTCTTTCTTGTGACTAAGAACTAGAAATGTCCTTGGACCTGCTGGTGCATTGTCTTTACCTGACCAGAGACACCAAAAGTATGTAACCCGAGGATGTCCCTGGTTCTGCCATAGCTGAGTGCTGGGGATCTGTCCCTACCCATCTCTTTTTTTTTTTTTTTCTTTTTGCCTTGGTTCTTAGCCTCAGCCTTTAACAGCTGTGTCGCTATCCCTCACAGCCCCTTTACCCATTCTTTTACCCTAAAGAATACCGTGTTACTAGAAGCCTTACTGAAAGCATGAACAGAAAGAACTTCGAGGGACCTGGACACCCGGAATGGAAACTGGACCGACCAGCTCACCTGCCCTTCCGTCCTCCCTCTACTAAAACCTTATAACTCCACAGCCGTGAGGCCCCGTTGGAATCCGGCTTCTCAGGGACCCTCCCTTACTGCACAGGAACTCCACTTTCTTTCTGGCTCCTAAGGCTACCTGTAATAAAATACGTTCTTCCCTCTGTGGTTCCATGAATCATTCATCCTTCTGAATTCACAAGACAAGAACCTGAAAGCCTCTAGCTTGAAGTGGCTTTGGTGGCTGTTGAGTTTCTGGGACCCCAGCCGGACAAGCAGAGAATCCCAGAGCTGGGAGAGTCTCCGTTACTTTCAAAGACTCCAGGGCGATAGGCCATCAGAATTGCTTGACTATATGGATTGTTGATTGAATTTTTTGGTAGAGGTTATTAAGGTTGTGGTATTTTTCCTTAGACTTCTATTTGAAAATAAAACAATACTTGTTCTAAAATCATTGCTTCGTGGGGGAAGCAAAGCATTTGAACTTCTAGTATGGAGAAAAAGTTTACATTGAAGTATTTTAGAAAAATGCTAGTTGCCATGCCTCTTCGATCCTGGGTTTTAGAGTCACAATAGAACTATAGCAGGAAAAAGACTAGAGTACACCTAGTCTACAGGGACAACAGATGGGGGGCTGGGAGTTACCACGTCAAAAAGAAAGTCAGTGCTAGACTCGGCGAGGTTGAGCACCAAAACGAAGATGTTGCTTCAGGGCAATAAGCTGATGATACTAAGTGCGCATGGCAAGGACGCAAGAGGAAGATTTGGTGTATTTTCCAGATATTTTGCCACTTTTCATGAATGCTTGGAGAAATTAATTACACAATTTCAGAGGAATTAATAAGGAGGAATTTGGAAACATATTGCTAACTGACCAGCTTCTTTAGCTGGGAAGCCTAATAAATCCAGAGGGACAAAGCCAGTGGATAACAGCTAACCTGAGGAACTGGCCTGTTAGTTAGCTCTCTGCACTCGAAAACCACCTGCCAGATTCAAAGGGGCAAAGGGGGAGGAGCGACAACCTCTCGGGAGCTGGTGCAAAAAGTGCAGCATTTATGCCAGCAGCTGTGAGGACTTCTGAGCCGCGCCCCAGCTGGTCTGGCACGACCAACAGACACCTTGGCCTTGGGGAGCCGGCTGCCACCCTGTTATGGCCCCCTTAATTCCACTGCTGGGGACTGGACCACACCCTGATGCACCTCAGGATGGGTGACCAATGCCCTGCAAGACTCTGTTCCAGCCAAACTCATGCCAGAACAGTCAAAACTCTCTTCCCAAGGCGAGGGGAGCTTTTCTAGTTGTAGGCCAACAGGAGGACCCATTACCAACCAAATCCCGCACGAGCATCAACATTCAAACACAAACCATATGGGCTTAACTTACATAACACATGTGAGGGAAAATAACAGATGAAATCTTGTCAGCTTGGTCAGAGCTGGGATTGACTGGGGACAGTCCCTGCTTTACATAGATCGAATGAGGTTCAGCGCTCAGAGCCAATCTAGAGCCTCTGTTCATGCCCCCTGTCTACATACCTGTATTGTTCACCCTGGATCTGTGCGTGGGTCACAAGTGGGTCATGAGTTTTTACAAACCATTCTCACCTACTGACAGTCAGGTAGGGAACACCGGCAGGCAATTAAGACAATGCCAGCCAAGGTGGGGGCTTCTACCTACACATAGGCGTTGTTTGGCCTAGAGGGCCCGATCCTGCCCTACTATCTATTCTACTATCTAGCTAATCGATCTAATCATTCCTCTATCTCGCATCTATCATCGATCGCTGCCTCTATATCTATCTATTATCTAGCTATCAGGCAGCGAGAGGCCGAGCGGGAGGCAGCGAGCGAGCTATGAGCTAGCGAGCGCAAGCTAGCATCCTTGATTGGCTAGCAGCGAGCTGAGCTAGGAGCGAGCTATTCGATGGAGCTAGCGGCAGAGTCTTAGCGAGGATCATGAGCGCGATCATAGACGAGCGAGTTAGTGAGTCGAATAGTCGATTCGTCGTCATCAGCGGTATCGTAGATTAGCGATCGAGCTTAGCAGCTCGCGCTAGCGATCACTGGAGCTAATCTATCGAGCAGTGCGAGTTCTATGATCAGCGATGATTCTGGTCTGGCAGGCTGGCTGGCGGGCTGAGATAGTCTAGAATCTGGGACCATTGATCGATCTATCATCTTTGTTCTAGCTAGCACTATATATCTATCTATCTCTGCTATCTATCTATCCTCTATCGGTTGAGGGTTGAGAAGAAATTCCGTGTTTGCTGTCTGAATTAGGATATGAGTGACTTTCTTTAAGTAGATGAGACGTCAGTTGATCAGCTTGGACCAGGACCAGTATGTAAGTCTCCTTAAGAATAGTGTTTGTTCATGGGTGTCCAAGAGAGACACCAAAATGACATGGGACTTCCCACAGGCTTTAATGCCTCTACGAACTTAAAGGTAAGACTCCCATTGCTGAAGACCAGAACATATTTCATGACAAAGGGCTTGGGAGCAATGGAGATGGAACTGACCCTGGAACCACCTTCTGTGAAGCTAGTCTCTCAAGCTTTGGATGAGCATTACGCAAGCTCTAAGGGAGAACATCACTTGATGGCCCCACCCCGCTTGAGGCCTGATAACACAACAGGACCAGCACAGCAGACTCTATTGGGGTCGGTCCGTTATTTGGCATTGTATCTCGGGGGTAATCGACAGGACAAACCACACTTCCCAAGGCTGTAAAAACCCCCTTTAAACAAACTCTTACTTCTAACTATGTGATTTAAATATAGAATCTTATATTTACAGACAAAGATCTCAGACACTACTCATATAAGAAGCTTCTTTTGCAACAGATGGAGATCACTACAAAGTTCCACAACTGGCACCGCAAAAGAAAATGTCTTTGAATTGCCCAACCCTAAGTTACACATCTACCGTTGAACCTCTACACCTTAAGCTCACAGAACATAGTGCAATCAGGAGGTAGAGAGAACACGAATGCATCTCTCAACTATCATCAATGGAAGTTCCCTCATGGCCAGAGAAAGCCAAGAACACAAGGGGTCACAATGGCAAAAATATAGAGATTAAGAGTCTGCAGATATATTGGTCCTCGGCGGGACTCAAATATTAAACCTCACATATTCATGGTTCAGGGGCCATTGCAGAAAGGGAGTGGAACGATTGGCAGAGCCAGGGGAGGAGTGCTTGGCCATATGGAAAATTTCGAGTCTAAGACTCCTGGGAATTGCTCCATTAAAATGGTACAACATGCAACAAGAACATTACTTACTGGGGAGGACCGAGCCTCTACTTTAAGTGAGTTGACCTACATCGGCTGACTAGATTTCAGTTGTGGATGCACCTGTTACTGCGGTCACTTAACTTAACTCCAATAGGCCTTAACATAACTGACAGAATGCATGAAATCCATTGGGTGGGGCTATGGGGATAATGGGCAATGGAGAAGAAGCTTAAAAGATAATGAAGGATTTTGTATATAAAATACACAAAAACTCAAAGCGTACCAAAAAAGAAGAAACTCAAATGACAATATGTACCAGTGATTAGATTTATTTGTCAGCTTGTCTGCATGCCAAGGGATTCCTACAGAGCCAGCACAGTATTTTTTTTTAATCTTTATATTAAATTTTTCTTTTTTTAAAAAAAAAAAAAAAAAAAAAAAAAAAAAAAAAAAAAAAAAAAAAAAAAAAAAAAAAAAAAAAAAAAAAAAAAAAAAAAAAAAGAAAGGAAGAGGAAGGGATAAAACTCTTGTTTGAACACATGGAAACATCGTCTTTACATTTACACATCAGAGATCAGGCCTTTGGATTCTGATGTATTGTACCAGAAGTTATTCTTGGTTCTCAGTCTTTCTGCTCAAACTGATTCATGTGGCTGATTTTCTTGGTTATCCAGCTCCTGATATCACATGGTAAGATTTCTCAACTTTTCCTCTATCACAGGAGCCAATTCCTTCAATGAATATTACATCACACATCTATCACAATATCTATAGCTATATACTCTTAGTTCTGGAGAGTCCTGACAAATTTGGTACATACATAAATTTCATGGGGGTCAAGAAACAGTAAAAGTATTTCCTACAGCAATATATGGATGAAATATCTTACTCTTATTATCTACAGTGGATATCTACTGCTTTTCACCTACCAACTATGTTTTCTTCTAACAGTAAATCTAGTTCCATGTGGAGAGGATAGCTATCAGGCATTAAGCCCTACTGGCTGCTTTCCAGAGGAACCTGGGTTTGGTTTCCAGCACGGACATAGCAGCTAATAGCATATATTAACTCAGTTCTTAGGGGTGTACTACCCTCTTCCAGCCTCCTATGGGCAAGTGCACACATCTAGTCCCCTTAAAGTAGGCAAACACACTATACTGCCTAAAAACAATATAACAAAAAATCGAAACTAGTCCCCTAAATTTAATCCATGATTTCAGCCTGATTGTCAGAAGAGTGAGCCTTGCTCCGTAGCTCTTGGTGCATTAGTTCACAGAACCTATTGTTCTAAAACAGGTTTTGACTTAGTTTCTGTCCTTTGTTTCAAGACTGCCCTTGCTGAGTCACTACTTAGAGAAACTTTAACTAGAAATCAGTGTTCTTTGGAGAATTCATACACCTAACATGAAGGCAATTAGACAACAACTTCAAATCAAACCTAAAAGCAGGGAGACTCCCATTTCCTCCTGAGTCCTATCTATCCCAGCAAGGATCAGGAAGATTTCAGCCTCTTACCTGAGTCCCTCAGCCCCATCAAAACCTAGGCAGCCTCAGGTTCCAAGACATACCTGTCTTACTTAACAGTCAGAAACCAACTGGACACACCTGACCCCTGGGAGAAGCTCCTGTCAGTTTCTTATCCATCTGTACCATGTGCGTGTGGAGGGGGGGTTGTGGGGAAAGGGAAGTCTACTCTCAGTAGCAGAAAGGCCTTTCAATTCCTCCCCCTTCCTCTCAGCTTCTTCCTCTAGAGGAGATTCCTTTTGCCAGACTGAAGACCACAAGGAACAAAAAACAAAGCCACGACAATATCGACCTTAATTTCCAGAACCACTCTTTTCATAAACACAGTTAACTAGTAGCTAGCAAAATCATCTCATCCTTGCTACTAACAAACAGAGAAATTGCCAGAAAGCCAAGCAGCACTGAGAGATAAAGAGGAAAGGAAAGGCTCCTCAGGCCTGTGGTGACAGAGGATATTTAGTTTTTGAATAATTAAGGATATCCAATTTGTAGGATATTAAAGAATTCCCTAATCTACATTTATGTTAGAGCATGTCATTACTATTCCATGACATTAAAATTTTATCATAATAGTTACAGACATTTCTGCCAAAGAATTTCGCTTATTGGCTAGATTATATATTAAAATAAGGGAAATGATAAATTATAGAATACTAGATGTTAAATATTTAATAACTCAGTCCCCCATGGTGCTGGTGGAAGTTTCAGAAAGAATGTCTGTTAGAGTCTGACACTTAATCAATACTACTTAATGAAAATGGCCTGAGTGCAAGTAGGTACCCACCCGATTGGTTCGCCATCCAAATGGAAAGGACAGAAGAACCATACTCAGAATTGAAATCATTCTGAATAAGGCTCTTGGGAAAAAAAGCTGTTGGTAGTTAGACTGTTGGCAATTTTCTATAGTTAAAAGAAAAATACAGAAACTAAGCTTGCCAGATTGAGTCTGTCAGTAGTTTCTGGGACATTAAACATCAACCTATTCACATAAATTTGGCTCTGGCTTATATTGGATCTGCTTTATAGGTCCAATTATTTTTCTTTCATATTTTCCTCTAACTTTGAATTGCATCAGAATTTTTAGTGCCCAGGTGAAGATTCTGACTCCCAAGTCCACAATGCTTATAAAAATGAGTAGGGAGGGGACCGAAACCAGAGAGCAGCAGGAGACAGAGAAATAAAGGAGGGGTTGAAATAATAGGGAGCAGCATGGGAATCGTAAACTAAATGTGCTATCTTTTCTATAAAAGGGTTAAATGAGACAAAAGAAAGTTCGTATTTAAAGAAATTGTGTTGAAAAACACCATCTGGGAAACCTCCTCCCCCAGCGTCGCGTTTTTCTTAAGATTAAAGTTTGTGCTCATGATTGCATCCTGCCCTCAAAAAGCTGCATTTTGCTTATCAGCTGGGTTGGATAAGAATGTGAGCCTGAGCTATGACCACTCAGAGTGAGGCTCCAGATCCGTCTGCGTTAGGAATGAACTCAGCTGGACCCTCACTGGGTGTGCTTGCTTGCTGGACTTGGAGCAGCTACATCCTTGTGCAGAAGAAAACCTTTTTGCCTTGCCAAAATACTTTGGATGATATGGTCATTTTCTCGAGACCCCAAACACATTTCTAACAAAGGGGACATGAAAAAGCAGAAGCAAACGAGTAAGAAAATCTTGGGATGGCGAGCGAGGGCTCAGCAGTTTTAAAGGCACTGACCGCTCTAAAAGAAGACCTGGTTCAACTCCCGTACCACCTGGCAGCTAACAGCTGTATGTAACTCCAGTTCTAGAGGAATTCAGGCACTGCACCACAGGAGTGCGCTCCGGAGCATGCAGTATGTCATCATTACATAAAGAAAAAACAAACATGGAATTACTTTTTTAAAAAAAGCGGGAAAAACATCTGAGGAAGGATGAGGAGAGGGCGGAAAGAACAGAGGAGTTAAAAAACAGAGAGACTCAGAATAATATGAACATATTTTATTTTTATTTTTTTGAAGATTTTTTTTTTTTTTTTTTTTTTCTTTGTTTCAATAGTTAAAAAAGGATTTCCAGTTTATGAGATGTAAGATTTTTCTTGGTTTTAGTTTTATATATTTCTTTTAAAAATATATCTAATATTTGTTCACAAGATTGTTACAAATTCAATCTAGACCCGTGTCCCCCTCCCGACCACCCCACCCCACCAGAGCTCAGCTTTGCACAACATGTTTTTAACCTTTCTCAGCTTCTCAAAATTCTCTCGATATCGAAGTGAGGTTTTGATCAAGAGGTTCATGTTCCTCATTCTTTGACAGTTCTTTTCTGTGTTGTTGTCGTTCACTATTGCACACGCCCAAATACTTGAGACTAAATCAAGGAGCCTTGCACAAGAGATACTTACTACTAAGTAATTGGTGCTAGCATCACAGATGAGGAAACCACATTCATAGCTTGTTTTTCTGGGGACTGTGTTAGTCACTTGCATAACTATCTTCTATTTCCGTTTTCATTTCTGCAAAGTCCATGATGTTACTTTTCTTTACTGCTGCCTAGAAACTCTTATTGTGTAGATTGTACCCACCTTTTTCTCTAGGCCCACTCGGTCCAGTGAGGGGCACTGGGTTGGTTCCATCTTTTTGATATTGTGAACAGAACTGCAAAACCAACATCTGCTGTGCATTTATCTCATGGTAAAGATGAGTCTTGATGGTAATACCGGGAGTGTTGGACTGGTGTCAGGTGGGAGTGGTTATGATTGGGTCAGGTGGTAGTTTCCTTTTGAGTCTTTTAAGGTTTCCACACTGCTTTCCATCGTGACTGTACAAGTTACATCCACCAGTCATGGAGATGAGTGTTCCCCTTGCCCCATAACCTCTCCAGAATGGTTATCATTTGTTTCCTTGATCCTAGCCAGTCTTTTATTGGAGTGAGATTATCTTTATTAAAGTGGTTTCACTTTGCTTTCCTAAATTCTTAGTGACACTTGAACTTTTTTAAAGATGTTTCACAGACATCTCTAATTCCTCAATTCCTCACTTGTGAAGTCCTGTTCAGCTCTTTGCTCCATTTTGAGGAGTTCATTTGTTTCCTTTCTTCTTTGTTTTTGAGTTATTTATATACTCTGGGAAGGAAATCAATGCTTTCCTCTACTCTGTGGGTTTTCTCTTCCCGTCCTTGATTTGTTCTTTTGATGTACCGAAGCTTTTGAGTTTTTAATGAGGTCCAATTTGTCAGTTGTCGACCTTAAATCTTGTTTATTTCTTGTGCGCTCTGTCTGATTTAGAAGTTCCTTCCTATGCCTATAGTCTTCGTAGGGACTGCTGCCAACATTTTTTTCACTCACCTTCAGAGTTTTGGGTCTTTAATCCATTTGCAGTTGAATTTGGTACCGGCAAGAGATGTAGGGGTTTATTTTTATTCTCTACAAGTGGTGATCCACTTTGCCAAAAACCACTTGCTGAAGATACTTGTATTTTTCCTCCATTGTGTTTTCCTGGCCCCTCTGTCAAATCTGAGGTGGCTGAATTGTCTGTGCGCACGTTTGGGTCTTCGGTTTTGTTCCATTGGTTAACAGTCTGTTTTTGTGCCAGTACCAAGGTGTTTTTGTTTTTTTGTGACTCTAGCCCTGTCGTATAGTTTGAAATCTGGTTACAGTCCCCATGTTGCTCTTTTTGCTTATGGTTGTTTTGGCTATTCAAGGGTCTTTTGTTTTCCCATGAAATTAAGGATTTTTTCCCAAGCCTGTGAGAAGAAAGAAGAATCTTGGAGCTTTTTATTGGGATTACGTTGAATCTGTATATGAGTTTGTGTAGAATGGACCTTTTTACTATGTTAATTTTCCCAATCAGCGCATGGAAGGTTTCCATCTTTCGATGTCTTCTTCAATTTCCTCTTCAGGTATTTAAAGTTTTTTTTTTTTTTTTTTTTGCAGGAGCTCTTTTGGGTCTTTGGTTAGGTGTTTCAGGTTATCTTATTTTTTGAGGCTATTGTCGTGGGAAGGTCTCCTTGTATTCCTTCTTCAGTTGCTTGTTGTTGTTTTAAAGAAGGTACTGATTTTTCTAGGTTAATTTTGTATCTTGCCACCTTACCAAAGCTCTTAATCATTTCTTGGAGTTTCTGGTGGAGTTTTAATCATCCCTTAGTTTAAACAAATTATATCATCAGCAATAAATGGGGATAGTGACTTCCTCTTTTCCAATTCGTACTCCTTCAATTCCGTTCTTGCCTTATTGCTTAGCAAAGGGTTCAAGCACTCTATCTTTTTTTTTTTTTTTTTTGACGAGGAGTGGTGATGGGGGCAGTCTTGCCATGTTCCTACCTTTTAAAGGGAATGCTTATGTCATTTCCACATTTAGGATAATATGCTGGGTGTGTTCCTACATGCTCGTTTCGATTTACAATTGAGGAATGATCCCTCCAATCATTTCCCTCTAGGATTTTCATCATGAAGGGACTCTGGATTTTGTCAAAGGCTTTCCTACCATTCAATTGAGATGATGGGTGGTTTTTGTCTTTCAATCAATTTATATGTTGCCTGATATTATTGATTTTATATGTGAAACAATCCTGCATTTCTGGTATTGAATCCAACTTGGTTGGTGGATGCTCTTTTTGCTGTGGGTCTGTATGTAGTTTGCAAGAATCTTGTTGAGAACTTTTGCATCTTTGTTCTTTAATGAGATGGGTGTATAGTTATCCTTTTTGGTTTTATCTTGCTGCTTTTTTGGTACAGAGTGATGCTGCTTCAAAGAAGGAATGGGAGATTTCCCTCTGCTGAATCCTTCTGAACAATTTGAGTAATAAGGTGAAGTCTTTTTGAAATGTTTTATAGATGAAAAACCCTTCTGGTCATCGGGCTTTTTGTAGTTGGAAGTTTCTTATTAATCTTCAATTTCCTTATATATATGGGTGTTTAAGTGTTGATCTCTTCTTGGTTATTACGCTTTGTGTCCAGGATTCCAGATATTTGTCCATTTCTCTTAAGTTTTCAACCTTAGTAGAGTACATGTCTTTCGACGTATTCCCTTATGATTGGATTTTTTCATTGTCAGTTGTGATACTTCCCCTTCATCACAAAATTCTATTTGATTGGAGTTGTTCCTTCTTTCTTTTTGGCTTAATGGGCTAGAGGTTATGTCTATCTTGTTTATTCTCTCAAAAAACCAATTTCTTTGGATCACTGATTTTTTTTTTGTATGGTTTTCTTTGTTTCTTTCCATTGATTTCAGTTCTGATTTTTGTTATTTCTTCCTGTCTGTTGTGTTTAGGGGTCATTTGTTGTTGTCTCTTAAGTGTTATTAGCTGCAGTGTTAGATTGGTTCACTTTGCTCTTCTGTTTTTTGATGTAGGCACCCAGAGCTATAAAACTTTCATTTTAGGACTGCTTTTAAGTATACCACAGGTTTAGTTGTGTTGTATTTATCATGTCATCAACTCCAGGATGCTTTTATTTCTTTTTTTTATATATTCCTGACCCATCATCATTATTAAAGAGGTGTTGTTTCGTCACCATGTGTTGTTGTAGATAGTAGGCTTTATCCTGGTGTTGATATNCTGTGTGTTGTGTGATATGAGAGTTAATAGTAGTAATTAAGATTGGAATAAAAGAACTTGCATTTGCCTCAACCAGGATACCAAGGGAGGTGGATTTTATGACAAATTGCTGGCATCGAAACCACTAGACCTCATGAATTTATTGTTACTCAATAAATTTTGACAGTGAAGACATGAGCATGTTTGTCTATGTTGGTGGCACAGATACTCAAGAACTGGCCTTGGGTTTTTTTTTTGTTTTTTTTTTAATATTTTTTTTTTTATTATTTTGGTCTGTGTCGAATGTCTGTCCTTCATGCAGGTGTGTGACCGTGTCGTACACTGCCCACGGAGGTAGAACAGGGTTGTCGGTTCCCCTGGAATGGAGTTCTCCTGGATGGGAGTTACAGGCTGTTCTCGCCCGCCATGTGTGTGCTGGGATCGACCGGGTCCTGGGTCCTCTGCAAGAGCTGTTGGCACTCTTAACTGCTAGGCCAGCTCTCCAGCCCCGACACTGGTTTAGTTTAAGAGAAACTAAGATGATATTTCTTGTAGGGAAAAAAGGGAGACACCTGTGGCTTCTTTTGTGCTATTACCTGCTTGTCTCTTTACACTGAAACCTGGCCTAAGGTAGGATTTGCATCTGTGTTAGCAAGCTTGTGACACCTTGTGATCAAAGGCACTCAGGGGTTCTTGTGCTTGTGATGCTATTGCTCCTGATGCTATGGAACTTGAGGTCTGGGGTCTGAAACCAGGCCCTGCGATATGATGTCACTCTGGGTATCAAAACAGAATGCTGTGAATAAAAAGACAAGTCCTTTTTACCATCTGACAGGGAAACACTACCGGCCGTTACTTGCGTGTGTAAATCTTAGCTCTTGAGGCTTGTATAGTAGTGACCACTGGGTTGGACAGCAGTCAAGCAGGTCACCAAAACTTCAGGAAGCTGGTGCGGGCCCTTGAGTTGGATGGTGGTCAAGCAGACCACCAACTGGGGGAGCGGGGGTGTGGGGCTGGATGTAGACTTATCAGGTCACAGCTTGCGCGTTTGATGAGGCCCACTGCCGAACGCCCATCAGGAGGCCCCAGTCTGGGAATTCGGACTGTAGAGTGCGGGACGGCTTGGCAGCCGGAGTTTTGTGTGGCTGGTCACATTGCCTCCACGGTCAGGAAGCAGAGGACAACGACAGTGCCCAGCTGGCCTTCTCCTGTGTTTCTTTACATTTAGAGTCCCAACCAATGGGATGGTACTGACTGCTCAGAGCAGGTCTTCCCCACTCAGTTAAGCCTTTTTGTAAAACAGGCCTCACAGACACACCCAGAGCTATTTCCATGGTGATTCTTAATCTAGTCTAAGTTTAATAAAAATTAACCATCACACCAAGGATCCTTACCTCTAAACTTAGGAGGGAGAGCTCGCATTTCACACACAGGCCAGCCCATTCCCCCCTCATTTGTACAAGTCCATTTCTTTCTTTATTTTTCTTAAAGGTAGCACCCACCACATCTGGATTAAAGGCAGTTCTTAGCCACCATGTGGGTGTTGGGAATCAAAACCCGGGTCCTCTTCAAGAGCAGTCAGTACTCCTTACCACTGAGCCCTCTTCCAGCCCACAAGTCCCATTTTCTGATAAGGTAATATGAACCTTCTTGCCAGATCCTCTATCTTCCTCTCTCTCTCTCTCTCTCTCTCTCTCTCTCTCTCTCTCTCTTCCCCCCAAATACTTGAGTTTTCACGCCTTCCCCTTTTTCAGCTAAATTAACAACTGCATCTGGTTTTCTCCTTTGTCATGGCTGATATCTTACTCTATGCACCATCACTTTGGGCAAGGCCCTTTAAGAAGTACTTGTCGCCGGGCGTGGTGGCACACGCCTTTAATCCTAGCACTTGGGAGGCAGAGGCAGGCGGATCTTTGTGAGTTCAAAGCCAGCCTGGTCTACAGAATGAGTTCCAGGACAGCTGGGACTACAGGGAGACCCTGTCTCGAAAAGACCAAAAAAAAAAAAAGAAGTACTTGTAACAAGTAGAAACAGTGTTTACTCCCCCCTGACATCAAGGTCACTGGGGCTACCATCTCCCATACCCTTGGCTTTGTATTTTTGTTAGCAGGGAGGAAGTATGAAAAGATGGGAGAAAAGGGAGGAGAGGGGAGAATAGAAAGATAGATGAACTGAAACCAGATCAGAGAATTTGATTTAAAATACATGCTAATGTTGAGACTAATGCTGGAATTAGAAGAAGCACTGAGGATTAAGCTCTGGACTGCTGGAACATGGAAGGACTTATTTCATTAACTGAGGGACTTTAAAGAGGAGCATTTGAAAACACAAATCTACTTTGAAGTAGAATATCCCCAGTTGAGGCTTTCAGAATACTCCCAAATTAAATTCAACAAATATGAGTTCAAAAGAAAATGCTTCTAGACAGAAACAAGCTAGGATGAACAAAACATGAATGGACTTTTGTTACCTTCATCCTCCTAATTCAGAAGTGTGAGTCTATTGGATACAGAATATTAAGCATTTCTGCATAGAAATTCTAAAATAATAAATCTTAGAATAAAAGAACTTGGTGAGGGAATGAGATTCTATCAAAAATGATCCAAGAAACATTCATGGTGAACTTGGTGCATTAATAAACTCCCTTCTTCAAGGAGACAGACATTCAAAGTTTGGTAAAATGAACAGAGATATCAGAATACTGGGAAAGGTCATGCTGTGTGATTGAGTTGCTTCTTGAGTCCTGTGGTTTAGTAAGTGGAGAGCAGCCTCTGAGGACGTAGCATTTCCTGTCCTAATCCCACAGAGGATGAAGACAAATACTACCTGTGATATTGCCCTGTGCTTATGTCACATTACATGGCAACCAAGATTTTTTTCTGATGTGATTAAAAGTACTATGTATTTGACTTTGAGTTACTCAAAAGACAGCTCATTCTGTAGCCCTAATCTAATCATGAGGCGAGTTTCCCTGACTGTGGCAGAAGAAAAAGAATTTGAAACAACAGAAGGGCACCTGCCAGCACTGAAGAAGAAAGGGTCCCAGGAAGGCTGTAGGAGGAGCTTCAGGTGCTGAGTGTAGGGTACAGAGGACTTGGAACAGGAGACTGAAGCCCTCCAGTCAACAACTGCAAGGAACTGAACTCCACCACTAAAGGTACTGTCTTCCTCCAAGCATCCAGATAAGAAATCCAGCTGACACTTTGATTTGGAGCTTATGAGATCCCAGCCAGAAAATTCATCCAGGCCTCCTCAGATTTTTATCCTCCAGAACTGTTTATACTAAGCCCGTTGCAACTGTGGTAACGTATCATGCAACAGGAGGAAATTCAAAGAAATGATGCTGGGTTGGAGAGATGGCTCTTGAAGCTCTTCCAGAGGACTTGAGTTTGAGTCTTAGAATCCACATTAGAAGGCTCCCAACTGCCTGTAACTCCAATGCCTCTGGTCTCTGCAGGCACCAGCACTCATGTGCACAGACACAGGTACACATACATACACATGGTTAGAAACAAATCTTCTTAAAGAGTGCTATTTCAGATGGTATTTAAGAAAAAATGATCCTTGAAGAAGCTATACCTAGTAGGTAGTGATCACCTGGAAAGAGAAATGCATGTTATCAGGTAAGCCCTTACAACTGACATTCGGGAAGAGGGGCAGGAAGAAGCCACCAGATTATACTCTTTCCTCTCCAACTGTGTGAGGAAGTCAACTTCTTGTTGTTTGAGCAGAAGATATTTTGATTAAAAAATATATCCTTTGTTTCATTTGAATTCTTGTGACCACGACTTGTTTTATATTAACACTGAAACATCTACTCTGGTTTTGGTGCATCTTGGCTTATCTTTTGTGTTTGTTGTTTGCTTGCATTTTAAAAACTTTTTAAGTTGTATTTTTTTGTGAATTTCATATGTTCTAATCATATTTAGACTCCCTCCCCTATCCACCTGCCCTTACTACCCCTGTCCCATTTCATGTACTCTATTATACATAGTATTCATATTATGTTTTATATCATATTATATTATTAAATTATATTTGTTATATTATATTATAAAGGCCTATCAAGTCAAATTTGTGTCTCCAAATGCCCTTCTGTGTGGCTCCATCCAATGGAGCCCAGTTAACCTATGCAGAGTCACACCTTTAAAAGAGACTGACTCTTCCTCCCAGCAGCCATCAGTTGCTAATATGTTCCTCGGGTAGGGCTGGGGTTTCTTATCCATGTCTCCACTTCTATGATGAGATTTTTATCTGGCTTAAGCTTACTCAGGACTTGTGTATGCTGTCACCATTACTATGAGTTCATATGAGTCTCAACAACTGCCAGTTGTCTAGAAAATTTTCTTTGTGGTTCTCTGCCCCTGTCTGGCTCTAACAGTCTTTCTGCTCCTTCTTCCACAAACATCCATGAGACTTGAGAGGCAGACATCTGATATCAGTGTCCTATTCAGGGATAAGCACCCTGCAGCCTCTTGTTCTCTGCACATTGGCCAGTTGTGGGCCTCTATGTTAATCACCATCTGCTGCATAAGGAAACTTCTATTGTGAGAACTGAGAGATGCATTAATCTGTGGGTGGAACAATAAGTCATCAGGAATCAGTTCAATACTATGTCTATAACTGAACAATAGTAGAGTCTCTCCTAGGGCCTGTGACCTGGTTAACCAGTGTCAGGTTGACTCCACCACAGTGATAGTGAGTGACTTCAGTTCCCCACTGTCACCAAATAGACAGGTCATCCAGACAAAAACTAAATGGAGACATCCTGGAGTTAAATGACACCATGAATAAAATAGATCTAACAGATATTTATAGATTATTCCCCCAAACACCAAAATATGCACTTTCTTCTCTGCAGCCCATGTAACTTTCTCCAAAATTGACTTCATATTGGGATACAAAGCAAGTCTCCACAAATCTAAGAAAATTGAAATACCATCCAGTATTCTATCTGAACACAAAGGAATAAAGCTAGACATCAACAGCAATAAACACAAACTCATGGAAACAAAACAACACACTAATGAATGAAAATTGGATCAAGGAGAAATCAAGAAGGCAAGTTCACTTGGTTTCTGAGGCAGGGTCGAGGCCTGTACCCCAGGCTAGCCTCTGACTCTTCATCCTCCTGCATCGGGCTCCCTAGTGCTGGCATTACAAGGAGACGCTAACGTGCCGAGCTTTGGCTTGACTTTTTATACTTACCATTAAAGAATTATTATGAGGTTCATTCGTAGATAGAACATAGTTAACCTTTCCTTTTTAAAAGGAAGTCAAGGGGCTGGAGAGATGGCCTAGCAGTTAAGAGTGACGATGGCTCTTACAGAGGACCCAGGTTCGATCCCCAGCACCCACATGGCAGCCGAGAACCATATGAAACTCCAATTCCAGGAGAACTCCAGTTCCAGGGGAATCCGACACCCTCTTCTGATCTCTGCGGCACTGCACAACACTGGTGCACAAACCTGCATGCAGACAGTGCATTCATACACATACAGAAATAAATAAAATTTTAAAAAAATTAAAAAAATAAATAAAAAGGAAGTCAAAGACCAGGTGTGGTAGTAGTACATGCCTTTAACCCCAGCACTTGGGTTTCAAAGTGAGTTTAAGGTCAGCCTGGTCTAAGTTCCAGGCCAGCTGGGGCTACATAGTGAGACCTTATCTCAAAAAAATAAAACAAAAAAGGAAGTTCAACCTTTGGTTGTTATAATTCATATTTTTATCTAATAAAATTGTTTTTATTCTCTTCCAGTGTTTTCATGATGTCTTTTTATTTCTGTCTAGCCTATGGGTTATGCTTATTTGTCATCATACTTTTCATCAATAAAATATACATATTTTTCTTTTTATTAGTGTCTCTTGTGAAGCTTTTCGCACATTATCTTTAGCCTGCACTTCCCTATTTATTCAAATCAACGTTACCTGTGACAGAATGTAAGATGACAGTCCTGAGAAGAGATATGAGCAGCAGCAGAAGCTTATCTGATTGGACGGAGTTGAAATTCGTTTGTCCTCAATGTCATTTAAAATTATTTTAGACATGGGATTCATATAACATCTGAAACATCCCAGAGAGAAAAATAAACAGTAAATAATATCTCCTCCGGTAATGCAAGCAGAAATGTTTCTGAATGAATGGAAAGAAAGGACTGCCAAAGTTTCCTTACTTACCGTACAGGAGAAAGTTGCTGAGAGCCGTCAAGTGCAATGGTTTCAAATATACGTCTGACGCGTCCAGGATTGACAATCATCTCTCTTCCTGTTCTTCCAAGGGAGAATGATTGGTTCGCTTGCCTTTAAGGGGTTTTGATTTTGTTCTGCATTCTTCAAATCTAAACTCCTATTCCTGGGAGTTTAAGCTCCACAACTTCCAGCAAGTTCCTCTGAACTCTCTATGTGGCATCCTGTCCAGGGGAAAGTTGGCTGAGGGGAGCTATCACCAGGCCCTTCATCAAATTGCCCAACTTGTCACTACAGCAGCACTAACAACATGATTTGGACAATACAACCCTACACCATTAAACCTGAAAGCAGTGAAATTAGTTTGTTTACAAGTAAAATACAATGGTCATGAAGGTGGTGTGGGGCCACAGCAATGGCTGCTTTTTGCTTGGCGTTCCTGTCTCATTATTTTCCAATTGCAGGACAAACTTTATAGCAGACCTAAGGCTTTGTTACAGCAGACCTAGAGGCTTTGAGGAAAAACCTTTTCTGGCTCCAGAAAGTTGAGTTTAAGAATACCATTGGACTTGACTGCAGCAGTCTGGGTAGAGATAAAGGATGATAAACTGGACTGCTCACGCCTGGCTTTACAGTATGCCTGCCACCATACTGCTCTCGTGAGAGACCAGACATGCAAATGCACAATGGCTAGACCAAATATAAGAGAACGCCAACACACAGCCTGCTCAGGAAACCCACCAGACTGGAAAACTGGCCTATTATGAGTTAGACTCACAGGAAGTTTGGCTGCTGCCTCTAATAACAGTCTTGGAGGCCAAACACAAGCAATGACCTTTATAATAATTGACTCCACATGGCCAGAATTTAATTAACTGCCAGGTTCCTGAATTTTGTCCCATCCTGCCTACCTCTCCCTATACTAACAGTTCCAAATTAGGTGATGATGCTTCATTTTTTTTAAACTAAGTTTATTAGTATTTGCAAACAACTACAGTGTACCAAAATAGTCAAACAACAAAAAACATCATTTAAAATTCAGATTTCCCAACAAGACAAGAGCCCATCATGGAATCATATGTAGACACTGTTAAGGACTTATTTTTTATATTAAAAATATGTTAGATCTTGAGAGAGAATTCAAAGGGCTTACATAAAGTGTAGCACACAGGAGTGACAGGGCAGGCCTCTCAGCAGGCGGGTTCTAGGAGCTTCCCGGCCCTGGTGCCTCCAGCACAGGGTTTCAAGACCATCAGGGTTCTAGGACAATCCCAGCCCAGTTGCATCCAGTGGGGGGGGGGGAGTTCCAGGACCGCCGGAGCCCCATCGCTTCAGGTGCAGGGTCTCTGGAGCTGTTCCAACTTCCAGACCAGATAGGGTAAGGTCCTAGGTCACCTTGGCAGTGACAGGATTGGGCAGGCAAAAACTAGTGTCACCCACACCCCCCTTGCAGCCATCCTGGTGGGAACAGAGAAGGTGACTCCGAGCACAAAGTAACAGAAGAGACAGCAAACCTTCCAACCTAGAGGAACAGGCCTTCAACCAAAGGAAGAAACACTTAAATTTCACATCAGACTATAAACAACAAATCAAATCCACATGCCAAGAGCACAAAGGAAAATCAACAACATGGGAAAAGGAAATAATAAATCCCCAACAAAATCTAGCAGTCCTATAGAAGACCCCAACAATGAGTTCTCCCTGGAGATAACCCAGGACACAGATCTTAAAAGAACAATAATAGACATACTCAAAGAAATGAAGGGAGAGAATGACAAACTCAGGATTGAAGTGGAAACACTGAAAAGAGTCCAAGCTGAAATGAAACAGGAAACTGACCAGCAAATCAAGGATCTAGAAGGAGAGAATGACAAACTCCAAAGGGAACTGGAAATACTAAAGAAATCACAGGTTGCACACTCATCCAATCAGCAGGAAAAGATGGGAGAAACCCTCAGTAACAGGTTGGATGAAGCAGAAAGTAGAATACCAACACTGGAAGACCAGGTGGAAGAACTGCAATGCTCAAGCAAAGAGTATGAAAAAATTTTAAATCACAATTGTGGAACAATCAGGAAATATTGGACACTATGAAAAGATTAATCCTCCACATCATAGGGTTAGAGGAAAGAGAAGAATCCCAGGACAAAGGTATTGATCAGATCTTCAACAGAATAATAGAAGAAAATTTCCACAAACTGAGTAATGACAAACCCAAACAAACATAAAAGCACATAAAACACCAGACAAAATCAGAAAAGGAATACCCTACACCATATCATAGTTAAAACACTAGATGCCCAAAACAAAGAAAATTACTAAAAGCCTCAAGAGGAAAAAAAAAGTTATATATAAAGGAAAATCCATCAGAATTACAACTGACTTTTCAGTGCAAAGGATGAAAGCCAGACGAGTGTGGACCAAAGTATTCCCAGTACTAAACGACTATTGATGGCAACCCAGATTACTATTCCCAGCAAAAAATGTCAATTATAGTTGAAAGAGAAAGAAAAATCTTTCATGACATAAACAAGATGAAAGAAATCATGTCCAGGAAACCGACCCTTCAGAAAATACTCGAAGCAATTCAAAGGTAAGAGGAAAGGAGCAACTATGCCCAAGCACCTACAGAGAGTAATGAATAAAAGTATAACTGCAGAAATACAAACCTAGACCAAGAATGCAAACAGAAAATAAGTTAAAAGGAAGCAGCACACATCTCTCAATAATAACTTTAAATATTAACAGGATGAATTCCCCAATCAAAAGACATAGACTGGGAGAATGGATTAGGAAACAGAAGCCATCTATATGCTGTCTACAAGAAACCCATCTTTTTTTTATGTTACATTTTATTTTATTTTTTTAACATTTTTTTATTGATGCTTTGTGCATTTCATACATCATTTTCCAATTCAGTTCAGGCATATTTCCCTTTCCCTTCCCCCCCATCCCCACCCCATCCCAGATCATGCATTCTGCCATAACTGTCCTGCATCTTTCTCTCAGTTTTTTTTTTCATTTTTTGGATATAAGTGATAATCCATGAGTACAAGCATCCTTCATGTAAAACCAATTTGCAGGCTGTTGTGCCCAAACCCCCACAGCCCCACCTTCCAGCGGGGGGTGAGGGGTTGTATGTTCAATCAAGTTGATCAAATGAGTGTCCAGACTACATTGCTGTAGTTTCACCATTCACCCCAATCACAGCCCTTACATTCTACCACACCCCCTCTTCCGCAGATTGTTCCCTAGGCTTAGAAAAGGGGCACAGGTGGATGAGAAGCAAAACAGTCCACTCTCTCTGGAGCTGTTGTCTTGGACTCTGGTCAATTCTGGCTGTTTCCTTTCATGGGCTGACAGTTTGTCCAGGAATAACCTTTCGATCCTACTAATGAAGCACAAGCAATTAGATATATAGGTATTTAAACAGCACTAATAGTTATGGTAGGTTACTTTGGTATAGACACATATGTTTGGATGATATGTTGATCCATGAATTACATTTTTTCCTGTTAAATATGACAGGGTCTTACTGTGGCTTATAACATCTCCTAACCTGTAGAGGATGTAAGCTTGTGGCATCAGCCATGGGTTATTCCTCCAAGGAGAGAGCCAATAGCCAATTAGATTTGGGATATACAGGCATATGCCAAGAAACCCATCTTACCTTCAAGGATAGGCACCAACTTAAAGTGAAAGGATGGAAAAAAAATGTTCCAAGTCAATGGTACCAAAAAGCAAGGAGGAGTTCCTATTCTAATATCAGACAAATTAGACTTCAAAGTAAAACTAATCAGAAGAGACAGAGAGGGCCACTACATCTTTATCAAAGGATCAATTAACAATGAAGATTTCACAATCATGAATATATACACACCAAATTCCAGTGCACTGAACTTTATAAACACAATTCTACAGGACCTTAAGGCACAGATTAATCCCAGCATACTAATAGTGGGGAATTTCAATACCCAACTGAGCCCATTAGATAGATCAACTGGACAAAGAATAAACAGAGAGACATCTGAATTGAACAATACAATACACCAAATGGACTTCACAGATACCTACAGAATATTCCACCCAAATACCAGAGAATATACTTTCTACTCAGCACCCCATGGAACATTCTCCAAAATCAGCCACATACTGAAAAAAACTCTACAAACGCAAAAGCCTTAAAATAATTTCATACATTCTATCAGACCACAGTGCAATAAACTCAATATCAATACCAGAATAAGCCCAACTAGCTACAAGAACACATGGAGATTAACAATAAACTCCTGAATAATGAATGATTCAAGGAAGAAATAAAGAAAGAAATAAAAACATTCTTGGAACTAAATGAAAAAGACAATACAAGACAGCAAAACCTATGAAATACTTTAAAAGCAGTCCTAAGAGGGAAGTTTATAGCCCTCAGTGCCTACAGACCAAAAAAATAAATAAGAAAGAAAGAAAGAAAGAAAGAAAGAAAGAAAGAAAGAAAGAAAGAAAAAGCAGAAAGAGGACAAATGATCTAACACTGCAGCTAAAAACACTTGAGAGATAACAACAAATGAACCCTAAACCCAACAGACAGGAAGAAATCACAAAAAATCAGAGCAGAAATCAATGAAATAGAAACAAGAAAAGAATACAATGAATACAAATCCAAAAGTTGGTTCTTTGAAAGGATAAATAAGACAGATAGACCCCCCCCAGCCCAGTTAACCAGAAGAAAGAAAAAGCAACTCTAAATCAATATTATTCATGATGAAAAGGGGAAACATCACAACAGACAGAGAAAATATCCAAACAATCATATGAGAATACTTCAAAAACTTATACTCTACTTAAATTCGAAAACCTAAGAGAAATGGATGAATATTTGAAATCCTGGAATTCACCAAAGCTTAACCAAGAAGAGACTGACAGTTTAAATAGACCCATAATAGTAAACCTCCCAACTAAAAAAAGCTCAGGCTCAGATGGTTTTATGGCAGAATTCTGTAAAATATTTAAAGAGGACTTAAAACCATTCAGAAGGATAAAAGCAGAGGGAAACCTCTCAAATTCCTTCATGAAGCCACTCTAATATCAAAACCAGGCAAATATACAACCAAAAAAGAAAACTATAGACCCATCTCATTAATGAACACAGATGCAAAAATTCTCAACAAAATAGTTACAAACCACATACAGACCCACATCAAAAAGGTCATCCATCATGACCAAGTTGGAGTCATACCAAGATGCAGGGATGGTTCAACATATGAAAATCAGTAAATATCATAAAACACAGAAATGAACTGAAAGACAAAAAAAAACACACGATCATCTCAATGGACACAGAAAAAGCCTTTGACAAAATCCAGCATCCCTTCATGCTTAAAGTCCTAGAGGGAACTGGAGTGGAGGGAACATTCCTCAACTTAATCAAAGCCATATACAACAAGCCCAGAGCCAACATCATCCTAAATGTAGAAAAGTCAGAAGCATTCCCCTTAAAGGCTGAAACATGGCAAGGCTGCCCCTATCACCACTCCTCTTCAATATAGTGCTTGAAACACTTGCTAGGGCAATAAGGCAAGAAAGGGAAATTAAAAGAGTACTAATTGGAAAAGAGGAAGTCAAACTATGCTTCCATCTGTCTGCCTTTTTCGTTCTTTATTCTTGCGTTAGTGCGTTCTTTCTTCGTTCTTTCTTTTTTATTATTTTTTTGGTCTGTAGGCACTGAGGGCTATAAAACTTCCCTCTTAGGACTGCTTTTTTTAAAGTAGTTCCTAGGTTGTGCTGTCTGTATTTCTTTTTCATTTAGTTTCCAAGAATTTTTTTATTTCTTTCTTTATTTCTTCCTTGAATCATTCATTATTCGGAGTTTATTTTTATCTCATGTGTTCTTGTAGCTAGTTGGGCTTATTCTGTGTTGATATGAGTTTTATTGCACTGTGGTCTGATAGAAATGTATGAAATTATTTTAAGGCTTTTGCGTTTGTAGAGTTTTTTTCAGTATGTGGCTGATTTTGGAGAATGTTCCATGGGGTGCTGAGTAGAAGTATATTCTCTGGTATTTGGTGGAATATCTGTAGGTATCTGTGAAGTCCATTTGGTGTATTGTATTGTTCAATTCAGATGTCTTCTGTTTATTCTTTGTCCAGTTGATCTATCTAATGGGCTCAGTGGGTATGAAATTCCCCACTCTTAGTATGCTGGGATTAATCTGTGCCTTAAGGCCTGTAGAATTGTGGTTTATAAAGTTCAGTGCACTGGAATTTGGGTGTGTATTATTTCTGATTGTGAAATCTTCATTGTTAATTGATCCTTTGATAAAGATGTAGTGGCCCTCTCTGTCTCTTCTGATTGTTTTACTTTGAAGTCGTAATTTGTCTGTATTAGTAGAATAGGAACTTCTCCTTGCTTTTTGGTACCATTGATGGAACATTTTTTTCCATCTCTTTCACTTTAAGTGTTTGCCTATCCTTGAAGGTAAGTGGTTTCTTGGCATATGCCTGTATATCCCAAATCTAATTGCTATTGGCTCTCTCCTTGGAGGAATAACCCATGGCTGATGCACAAGCTTACATCCTCTACAGGTTAGGAAGGATGGTTATAAGCCACAGTAAGACCCGTCAATTTTAACAGGAAAAACAAATGTATCATGATCAAATATCATCCAACCATATGTGTCTATACCAAAGTAACCTACATAACTATAGTGCTGTTTAAATACCTATCTAATCTGTGCTTGTCTTCATTAGTAGGATCGAAAGGTTATTCCTGGACAAACTGTCAGCCCATGTGAAAGGAAACAGCCAGATATGACCAGGAGTCCAAGACAACACAGCTCCAGAGAGAGTGACTGTTTTGCTTCTCATCCACCTGTGGCCCCTTTTCTAAGCCTAGGGAACAAATCTGCGGAAAGGGGGTGTGGTAGAATGTAAGGGTGT
This sequence comes from Rhizomys pruinosus, assembly GCA_009823505.1. Taxonomy (NCBI): domain Eukaryota; kingdom Metazoa; phylum Chordata; class Mammalia; order Rodentia; family Spalacidae; genus Rhizomys; species Rhizomys pruinosus. Next base: position 32,885 of record VZQC01006291.1, on the reverse strand, counting down.
TATTGGGGTGGAATGGGATGGTGAAACTACAGCAATGTAGTCTGGACACTCATTTGATCAACTTGATTGAACATACAACCCCTCACCCCCCGTGGAAGTGGGGCCTGCGGGGGTTTGGGCACAACAGCCTGCAAAATTGTTTTACATGAAGGATGCTTGTACTCATGGATTATCCACTTATATCCAAAAATGAAAAAAAAAAACTGAGAGAAAAGATGCAGGACAGGTTATGCAGAATGCATGATCTGGGATTGGGGGGGGTGGGGAGGGGGGGGAAGGGAAGGGAAATATGCCTGAACTGAATTGGAAAATGATGTATGAAATGCACAAAAGCATCAATAAAAAAAATGTTAAAAAATAAATAAAATTTAAATAAAAAAAAGATGGTTTCTTGTAGTACAGAATAGATGGCTTCTGTTCCTAATCCATTCTCCCAGTCTATGTCTTTTGATTGGGGAATTCATCCTGTTAATATTTAAAGTTATTATTGGAGAGATGTTGTGCTGCTTCCTTTTAACTTATTTTTGTTTGCATTCTTGGTCTAGGTTTGTATTTTCTGCAGTTATTTACTTTATTCCATTACTCTCTAGGTGCTTGGGCATAGTTGTCCTTTCCTCTGACCTTTGAACTGCTTCGAGTATTTTCTGAGGGTCCGGTTTTCTGGACATGATTTCTTTCATCTGTTTTGTCATGAAAGATTTTTCTTTCTCTTCAACTATTAATTGACATTTTTTGCTGGGAATAGTAATCTGGGTTGCCATCCATAGTCGTTTAGTACTGGGATATACTTTGGTCCACATCGTCTGCTTTCACTTTTGCACTGAAAAGTCAGTTGTAATTCTGATGGTATTTCCTTTATATATAACTTTTTTTTTCCTCTTGAGGCTTTTAGTATTTCTTTGTTTTGGGCATCCTAGTGTTTTAACTATGATATGGTTGTGGGTATTCCTTTTCTGATTTTGTCTGGTGTTTTATGTGCTTTTATGTTTGTTTGGTTTGTCATTATCAGTTTGTGGAAAATTTTTCTATTATTCTGTTGAAGATCTGATCAATACCTTTGTCCTGGGACTTCTTCTCTTTCCTCTATCCTATGATGTGGAGTTTAATCTTTCATAGTGTCCCACAATTACTGATTGTCCCACAATGTGATTTAAAATTTTTCATACTCTTTGCTTGACNACAAATGATCTAACACTGCAGCTAAAAACACTTGAGAGATAACAACAAATGAACCCTAAACCCAACAGACAGGAAGAAATCACAAAAAATCAGAGCAGAAATCAATGAAATAGAAACAAGAAAAGAATACAATGAATACAAATCCAAAAGTTGGTTCTTTGAAAGGATAAATAAGACAGATAGACCCCCCCCAGCCCAGTTAACCAGAAGAAAGAAAAAGCAACTCTAAATCAATATTATTCATGATGAAAAGGGGAAACATCACAACAGACAGAGAAAATATCCAAACAATCATATGAGAATACTTCAAAAACTTATACTCTACTTAAATTCGAAAACCTAAGAGAAATGGATGAATATTTGAAATCCTGGAATTCACCAAAGCTTAACCAAGAAGAGACTGACAGTTTAAATAGACCCATAATAGTAAACCTCCCAACTAAAAAAAGCTCAGGCTCAGATGGTTTTATGGCAGAATTCTGTAAAATATTTAAAGAGGACTTAAAACCATTCAGAAGGATAAAAGCAGAGGGAAACCTCTCAAATTCCTTCATGAAGCCACTCTAATATCAAAACCAGGCAAATATACAACCAAAAAAGAAAACTATAGACCCATCTCATTAATGAACACAGATGCAAAAATTCTCAACAAAATAGTTACAAACCACATACAGACCCACATCAAAAAGGTCATCCATCATGACCAAGTTGGAGTCATACCAAGATGCAGGGATGGTTCAACATATGAAAATCAGTAAATATCATAAAACACAGAAATGAACTGAAAGACAAAAAAAAACACACGATCATCTCAATGGACACAGAAAAAGCCTTTGACAAAATCCAGCATCCCTTCATGCTTAAAGTCCTAGAGGGAACTGGAGTGGAGGGAACATTCCTCAACTTAATTAAAGCCATATACAACAAGCCCAGAGCCAACATCATCCTAAATGTAGAAAAGTCAGAAGCATTCCCCTTAAAGGCTGAAACATGGCAAGGCTGCCCCTATCACCACTCCTCTTCAATATAGTGCTTGAAACACTTGCTAGGGCAATAAGGCAAGAAAGGGAAATTAAAAGAGTACTAATTGGAAAAGAGGAAGTCAAACTATGCTTCTTTGATATGATAGTTTACCTAAGGGATGCTAAAAACTCTACCAGAAAACTCCTAGAAATGATTAAGAGTTTTAGTTAAGTGGTGAGATACAAAATAATCCTAGAAAAATCAATACCCTCTCTTTACACCAATAACAAGCAACTGAAAATGGAATACAAGAAGACCTTCCCACTCATAATACACATAAACACAATAAAATACCTAGGAACAAACTTAACCAAAGACACCAAAGATCTCTACAAAAAAACCTTTAAACCCCTGAAGAAGGAGATTGAAGAAGACATCAGAAGATGGAAAGACCTCTCATGCTCATGTATTGGAAAGATTAATATAGTAAAAATGTCCATTCTACCCAAATTGATATACATATTCAATGCAATCCCAATTAAACTCCCCAAGAGTTTCTTCAAAGACTTGGAAAAAAATCCTTAAATTCATATGGAAAAACAAAAGACCCTGAATAGCCAAAGTGACCCTGAGCAAAAAGTGCAATACAGGGGGGATCTCTATACCAGACTTCAAACTATATTACAGGGCTATAGTCATTAAAAATAGCTTGGTACTGGCACAAAACAGGCCTGTAGACCAATGGAATAAAATTGAAGAAACAAACTTGAGCACATACAATTTCAGCCACCTCATATTTGACAAAGGGGCCAAAAAGACTCAATGGAGGAAAGAAAGCAGCTTCAGCAAATGGTGCTAGCAAAACTGGATCACCACTTGTAGAAGAATAAAATTAAACCCTATCTCTCACCCTGTACAAAAATCAACTCATTATGGATCAAAGACCTCAGGATGAAACCTGAAACTCTGAAGGTGATACAAGAAAACGTTGGCAGCAACCTACAAGACATAGGCATAGGAAAAGACTTTCTAAATCAAACAGCAGCTATGCAGGAAATAAGGTCAACAGTTGACAGGTGGTATCTCACTAAGCTCAAAAGCTTCTGTACAGCAAAAGAAACAATCAATGAAGAGAAAACCCATAAAGTGGGAGGAAAACTTTCACCAATGATACATCTGAGAGAGCATTAATATCCAGAATACATAAACTACTCAAAAAACCTAGAAAACAAATGACACACTCAAGAGATGGAGTAAAGAGCTGAACAGAGACTTCACAAGTGAGGAAATAGAGACAGCTGAGAAACATCTTTTAAAAATGTTCAACGTCATTAGTAATTAAAGAAACGTTGGGGCTGGAGAGATAGCCTAGCGGTTAAGAGCGCCGACTGCTCTTGCAGAGGAAATGCAAATTAAAACCACTTTAAGATATCATCTCACTGCAGGACAGTTACGGCAGAATGCATGATCTGGGGTGGGGTGGAGGAAGGGAAAAGGGAATATGCCTAAACTGAATTTAAAAATGTCTGAAATACATAAAACATCAATAAAAGCACAAACAAAAAATATGTCATCTCACTACAATAAGACTGGCTAAGATCATGAAAACAAAAACACTAAATGCTGGAGAGGTTGTGGGGAAAGGGAATCACTCATCCACTGCTGGTGGAAATGTAAACTCATACAACCACTATGCAAAGCAGTGTGGAGAACCCTTAAAAGTCTCGAAATGAACCTACCACCTGAACCAGTCATACCACTCCTGGGCATATACCCACAAGATTCGTCTTACCGCAAAGATACATGCACATCTATGTTTATTGCAGCTCTCTTCACAATAGTGAAGAGCTGGAACCAACCAAAATCCCCCTCAACCAATGAGTGGATAGAGAAAATGTGGTACATCTACACAATGGAGTTCTATGCAGCAGTAAAGAAAGATGACATCATGAACTTTGCAGGTAAATGGATGGAACTAGAAGACATTACGCTAAGTGAAGTAACATAGTCCCAGAAAAACAAACAACAAATGGTATCCCTCATCTATGGATGCTAGCACCAAATACCTAGTAGTAAAGCAAACTGAGCTCTCTCTCTCTCTCTCTCTCTCTCTCATTATTATATATATATTATATTATATATATGACTAATATATCTATATGAATAAATATATTATATATTCTTTTACCTGGAAACACAACTGTTTTTACCCTTTATTAACGTGTGAATACTTAATGGATCTAGAATTAACCTACCACTTATTTTCAGACTTTGTAATTGTGGTCATATGGGGGAAGGGCATGTATACATATTTTAGATAATATAATTAAATGGAAAAAATTTGAATTCCAAAACTGGTTACCCTCTTTGTGGATACTAACACCAAATCTCAGCTGAAAGGCAGTGAACAACATTATTGTATATATTTTTTTCTGAAAGCACTGTGCTGTTATAATGTGAATCTCTTAAGGCACTCTAGAATTAACCTACCACTTATTTTCAAACTCTGTAACTACTTTATATGGGTGGAAGGTACATATTCATATCAGAGTAATATAAAATTAAAGGGGAAAAATGTGAATGCTTAAACATATTTTGGAATTAGCATACTGTTTATTCTCAGAGGTCATAATTTTGATACATATGTGATGGTTACATAGGAATATGTTGGAGCAATACAAAGGGGAGGGAACAACAACATCATAAAGACTGGGTCAAAAAACTGACTGATAAAGTTAAATTCTGCCCAAAACAACAAGCCTCTGCAGTGAAAAACTTTGGAAAGACTGAGAGAAAGATGCAAGACATGTATGGCAGAAGGCATGAACTGGGGTGGGGTGGGGGCAGGGAGAGGGGAATGTGTCTAAATTGGACTGAAAGATAATGTATGAAATACACAAATCATCAATAAAAGTATTTAAAAAATATATAGTACACATATAAATTCATTATTATGCCTTTAAAAATTACCCTCTTCTGACCTCCGTGGCATTGCACAACATGGGTATGCCAACCTACATGCAGACAGTACACTCATACACATAAAAAATAATAAGTAAAAAAAATTTTAAAGTGCCCTTTCTTGTTTTGTTTTTGAAATTATACAGTATATGCACACATGCATTTATTTCCATTTATCTATACCTATCTATCTAACCTATATCCATCTATTTCTATCTCTATATATCTATATCTATATCTATGAAGCTAGGATCCTCTATGAGGGGAAACACATTTTCTTCTTTCTGGGATAAGGTGACTTCTCTTAATAGTATGCACTCTAAGTCCATCCATTTTGCTGTGAATTTTGTGACTGCATTTTTATTTAGAGCTGAATAATATTCCATTTTTATATGTACCAGATTTTCATTAGCCATTCATGTGTTAATGAACAACAAGGTTGCTTCTACTTCCATGCCATAGTGAATAGAGCAGCAATAAACAAGGGGTACAAATATCCCTATGGCAGGATATGGAGTTCCCAGAACGTATGCCCAGGAGTTAAATAGCTGGGTCATATGGTAGTTCTATTTTTTTCAATCTTTTAGGAACTTCCAAACTGATTTCCATAATGACTGTGCTCATCTGCACTCCCACCAGCAGTAAGAGTTCCTCTCTCCCTGTATCCTCCCCAATATTTGCTTGCTCGCTTTCTTTCTTTCTTTCTTTCTTTCTTTCTTTCTTTCTTTCTTTCTTTCTTTCTTTCTTTCTTTCTTTCTTTCTTTCTTCCTTCCTTCCTTCCTTCCTTCCTTCCTTTCTTCCTTTCCTTTCTCTCTCTCTCTCTTTTTCTCTTTCTTTTTTTTCTTTTTGTCTTTTTGAGACAGGGTTTCCCTATAACCTAAGCTGGCCTGGAACCCCTATATTGACCAGACTGGCCTCAAACTCACAGAGATCGGCCTGTTTCTGCCTCCCAAGTGCTGGGGTCAAAGGCGTGCACTGCCACACCCAGCTTGTTGTTGGATTTCTTGATGATAGCCATTCTGACTGAGGTAAGATGGTATCTCAAAGCGTTTTAACTTGCCTTTCTCTAGTGACTAGGAATGTTGAAGACTTTTAAAACAGTTGTTAGTCATTTGTATTTCTTTTTTTTTTTTAACTGTCTATTCAATCTGTTAGCCCCAACAGCTCTGTTTCCTTGGCATTTAGTCTCTGTAAATTCTGGGTACTCTTTTTCTGAGGTATAGCTGGTGACTCCCATTTTGTGGGGTTTCTGTGTGCCTGCTGATAGTTTCCTTTGCTATACAGAAACCTTTTAATTTCATGTAGTTCTGCCTGTCTGTTGATACTTGGGGTTAATTCGTGTGCTGTTAATTTCTACTCAGAAAGTTCTTGCCTACCCCATTGTCCTTAAGAGTATTCCTTGTTTTCATCCAGATGTTGAAGCATTTCAGGTTTTAGATTAAGGTCTTTGATCCGTTTCAAACTGATTTTTATACAAAGTGAAAGATATGAATCTAATTTCAATTTCATTCTTCTGCAATTGGATATCCAGTTTTGCCAGCACCATACGTTGAATAGGCTTTTTTTCCCCCCAAAGTATGTTTTTGCCTGTTTTGTCAAGAATTAGGTGGGCATAGCTTTGTCAGTTTATTTTCAGGGGCTACTTTAAACCTTCTCTTTTTCAATTCCTATGCCTGCCTTTGAATTTCTGCCAAAATGCAAGTGATGATGGTTAACTTCCATCACAGCAAAGTGTGAATAAATAGCTTTTTCTTGTGCTCATTTGGTTGAACTTCACCTATTCCCAGCATACAGAGCTGAGTTTTATGAAGTGTTCCTGATTTCAATGAAGAGTCTAGCAGCAATTAAGATCAGTCTCCTTGGAGAATTCATCCAGTCTGGGTGTAATGCCTCCAGAAGAACTGGTTACAACCCTTACGCTCTTGTCAACTATGAATGATGTGGTGAGAATTTCAGAAGACTGAACCTCCACATGCCCAGAACAATGTTGCTGGTCTCTGCGAGGTATATCATAATTGTGCTGATTTCTTAAGAGTTTTAAGATAATTAGTCTGAGTTTACAAATGACACAGTTCAATGTCTGGGAGTTTTTAGAAAACCAGGAAAGATTCCAGAGCTGAATCAAATGTTAATCATCCAAATTTATTAAAAAGAACAAACAAACAAACAACACCCCCCCCCAGCACCACTGACAATGGTCTCAGTGCACAATTATCACTGTCTGGATACAGTCTTGCCAATCTGATTGCAGCCCCTAGTAAGTTAAGGGGGGCCGCTTTTAAAGGGGAGGTCAATGGAGCAAAGTTGCCTTGTATTTTGACCCAGTTATAATATGTCAGAGTGCCTTTAAGTAAGATAAGCAAGTTATAGAAGCCAAAAAAAACATCAGTCAATTATGTCCATATTTCAAGGTTTGGATGTGTAGCTGGGCAGTAAGGAAAGGGGAGGAGGGCTGGGCTGCCTGGAATCTGCTGTGCAACCTTGACCTAAGAATAAAATAAACTTAAATAGTTTCTCTGTTCAAAATGGAGTTTTTCTGTAACATACTTATTATACACAGCTTTGCAGATTGGGTAGTTTAGTTAGGGTGGGGTGTGTGTGTGTGTGTGTGTGTGTATGTGTAAAAGGGGAGTTACGTAGAAGACAGCTTCAGGTGTTGCTCTTTGGCTTAGAATTTGTCAAGCAGACCAGGCTGGCTGTCAGGTGAGCCCCAGGGAACCACCTATCTCTGCCTGCCCTGCAAGGCAAGTAGTTTACCACCTGAGCTATCTCCTCAGCTCCTGGGTAGGTAAGGGCTCTTTATTTGGAGAATGAATATAAAGATTTTAGTCTTCTGTCAATGGCTGTAACATTTTATTAACCTCTTATAACAACGAGCTGGATCTTTCTGCTAACCCTGGGGCCAAGTACCACTTAGTGAAGAAAGCAGCATAAGAAAAGCCAGGACTAGGACTGTCCACTAGCCGTCATGCACCTCACAGGACTAGGACTGTCCACTAGCCATCATGCACCTCACAGGACTAGGACCATCCGCTAGCCATCATGGACATCACAGGACTAGAACCGTCAGCTAGCCATCATGCACCTCACAGGACTAGGACCGTCCGCTAGCCATCAGTCATGCACCTCACAGGACTAGGACCATCAGCTAGCCGTCATGCACCTCACAGGACTAGGACCGTCCGCTAGCCGTCATGCACCTCACAGGACTAGGACCGTCCGCTAGCTGTCATGCACCTCACAGGTCTAGGACCGTCAGCTAGCCATCATGCACCTCACAGGTTTCCAAAATATGCCACATGCTTACTGTTTTGTTTTGTTTTGTTTTGTTTTGTTTTGTTTTGTTTTGTTTTGTTTTTTGAGACAGGGTCTCTACATATCCCTGACTGGCCTGGAACTTGCAATATAAAAAATGTTGGCCTCAAACTCACAGAGATCCACCTGCCTCTGCCTCCTGAGAGCTAGGATTAAAAGCACACATTACCACACCTGCTATATCTGATTTTAAATTCAGACTTTCTATGGGGATACTTGAAGCAATCACCTTTGCCCTGAGGGAAGCCTCTTTAAGGCCTCTCATTTCTGTGTTCTCTTTAAGGAAGACAAACAATATTCATGTAGGCTTACTGAGCCCCCTAGACAGGTTTTTCTGTCTGTTGCCTTCATTTCCACTGAGCAAAACCAGAGTCACATTTGACCCTAAGTGGGACCTCAGTGCAGCCCACACCTCCACTTTCAATCATTTGAGATCTAACTATGTAAAACACACTTTAGAGGGAATTTCATAAAACAATTATTTGCTAAATATGAATGCTACTCTTTCTACATTGTCAATTGCTAATAGCCAGCTGTCATAGAAGACCTGACAGAATTTATCATACAATAGCAGCAATTTTCTTTGCTTCCTTTAAAAAAATCTTACATGTAACATGAAAAAAAAATCTTACGTATGTACCTTATACGAAGAAGGAAAGAAGGAAGCAATGAAGGAAGGAAGGAGAGAAGGGATAGAAGGAAGGCCATAATACCAACACTTGATATGCTGGAATAAAACCTTCTGACATTTTTGTCATTTTTTATTATTGTTAATTAATCAGGATATTAAACTACTTTGTAAATTTCTTTGCTAAACAACATTAACTTTTCTCCTTTTTTTTGTACTTTTTGTCTTTTTACTAAAATCTCAAGTTTTATACCTGAAGTATAATTTCTCAGGCCTTGCTGAATATTTATTTCTGGTTATACTTTCCTTTTGGATGTTTAAGGCCACACAGTTAGCCCAGATTAACCAAGGTTTTGTTTTCTCAAGGTCAGTTGAGGATCTGGTCCTCAGGAATCGCTTGGGTTTTGGGGGGAAAGAGAGCCCCTGGCTCCATTTACCAGTTCCATTCACTTGAGGACAAAGTCAGGTCTTGCTAGATCAGGCTTCCCTTTTTGAAGCATGAGCAGACTTTCCTTTTTATAGAAGAAATACATACCTTCACTCACTTGTGAAGTCTCTCTTCAGCTCTTTACTCCATCTTTTGAGTGAGTCATTTGCTTTCTTTCTTTGTTTTTTGAGTAGTTTATATATTCTAGAAGTTAATGCTCTTACAGAGGACCCGGGCTCCATCCCCAGCACCCACATGGCGGCTGAGAACCGTCTGAAGCTCCAATTCCAGGAGAACTCCAGTTCCAGGGGAATCCGACACCCTCTTCTGACCTCCGCGGCATTGCACAACACGGGTGCACAAACTTACATGCAGACAGTACATTTATACACATACAGAAATAAATTTAAAAAAAAAATTTTTTTTAATGCTCTGTCATATGTATCCGTGGTGAAGGTTTTCTCCCACCCTGTGGGTTTTCTCTTCACTTCCCTGATTGTTTCTTTTCCTGTACAGAAGCTTTTGAGTTTAATGAGGCCCTACTTGTTAATTTTTGACCTTATTTCCTGCTCAGCTGCTGTCTGATTTAGAAAGTGTTTTCCTTTGCCTGTGTATTATAGGTTGCTGCCAATTTTTTCTTCTATCACCTTCAGAACTTCGGGTTTCACATTGAGTCTTTGATCCATTTGGAGTTGATTTTTGTACAGGGTGAGAGGTAAACCAAGCTGTTTGTATAACTATAGCCTTGTAGAATAGTTGGAAGTCTGATACAGAGATACCCCCTGTATTGCTCTTTTTGCTCAGGATTGCTTTGGCTATTTGGTGTCTTTTGTTTTTCCATATGAAATTAAGGATTTTTTTCCAAGCCTGTGAAGAAACTCTTGGGGATTTTAATTGGAATTCATTGAATCTGTATATTAATTTGGGTAGAATGGACATTTTTTACTATATTAATTTTTCCAATCCCTGAGCATGGGAGGTCTTTTCATCTCCTGACGTCTTCTTCAATCTCCTTCTTCAAGGGTTTAAAAATTGTTTTGTAGAGATCTTTGGTGTCTTTGGTTAGGTATTTTATTGGTTTTGAGGCTATTGTGAGTGGAAAGGTCTCCTTGTGTTCCTTTTTTCGTTGTTGCTTGTTGTTGATGTAAAGAAAGGCTACTGATTTTTCTAGATTAATTTTGTATCCTCTCACTTTATTGAAACTCTTAATCATTTCTAAGAGTTTTCTCGTGAAGTTTTTAGCATCCCTTAGATAAACTATCATATCATTTGCAAAAAGGGATAGCTTGACTTCCTCTTTTCCAATTAGTAATCCTTTAATTTCCTTTTCTTGCCTTATTGCCCTAGCAAGTGTTTCAAGCACTATATTGAAGAGGAGTGGTGACAGGGGGCAGCCTTGCTAAGTTCCTACCTTTAAAGGGAATTTTTCTGTCATTTCCCATTTAGGATGATATTGGCTGTGGGTTTCCTGTATATGGCTTTGATTACATTGAGGAATGATCCCTCCAATCCAATTCCCTCTAGGACTTTAAGCATGAAGGGATGCTGGATTTTGTCAAAGGCTTTTTCTGCATCCATTGAGATGATAGTGTGGTTTTTGTCTTTCAGTCCATTTCTGTGTTTTATATTTATTGATTTTCATATGTTGAACCATCCCTGTATCTCTGGTATGAATCCAACTTGGTCATGATGGATGACCTTTTTGATGTGGCTCTGTATGCAGTTTGCAAGTATTTTGTTGAGAATTTTTGCATCTGTGTTCATTAATGAGATGGGTCTATTCTCTTTTTTGGTTGTATCTTTGCCTGGTTTTGATATTAGAGTGATGCTGGCTTCATAGAAGGAATTTGGGAGATTTCCCTCTTCTTGTATCCTTCTGAATAGTTTGAGTAATAATGGTTGTATGTCTTAAGTGTTTTATACAATTTTGCCATGAAACCATCTGGGCCTGGGCTTTTTTTAGTTAGGTTTGTTACTACAATTTCAAATTCTTCATATTATGGGTCTGTTTAAGCTGTCAATCTCTTCTTGGTTAAGCTGTGGTGATTCCCAAGATTTCAGATATTCATCCATTTCTCTTAGGTTTTCAAACTTAGTAGAGTATAAGTTTTTGAAGTACTGCAATATGATTGTGTGGATCTTTTCACTGTCTGTTGTGATATTTCCCCTTTTCATGAATTCTATTGATTTGGGGTTGCTCTTTCTTTCTTTCTTTTGGATAACTGAGCTAGAGATCTGTCTATCTTTTTTATTCTTTCAAGGAAACAACTTTTGGATTCATTGATTTTTTTTTTGTATTGTTTTCTTTGTTTCTATTTCATTTATTTCTGCTCTGATTTTTGTTATTTCTTCCTGTCTTTTGCATTTAGGGTTCATTCGTTGTTGTCTCTCAAGTGTTTTTAGCCACAGTGTTAGATCGTTTATTTGTGCTCTTTCTGTTTTCTAATGTAGGCACCCAGGGCTATAAACTTACCTCTTAGGAATGCTTTTAAAGTATCCCATAGGTTTTGTTGTGTTGTACTGTCACTGTCAGTTAGTTCTAGGAATGCTTTTATTTCTCTCTTTACTTCTTTCTTGACCCATTCATTATTTAGGAGTGTGTTGTTTAGTCTCCATGTGTTCTTGTAGATAGTAGGGCTTATCCTGGTGTTAATACTGAGTTTTATTGCACTGTGGTCTGATAGAATGTATGAAATTATTTTAATCTTTTTGTATTTTTGGATGTTTCTTCTGTGTCCCAGTATGTGGTCAATTTTGGAGAATGTTCCATGGGGTGCTGAGTACAAAGTGTATTCTCTGGTATTATTGTGGAATATTCGGTAGATGTCTGCGAGGTCCATTTGGTGTATTGTATCATTCAGTTCAGATGTCTCTCTGTTTTTTCTTTGTCTGGTTGACTTGTCCAAAGGGCTCAGTGGGATATTGATGTCCCCTACTATGAGTGTGCTGGAGTTAATCTGTTCCTTGAGGTCCTGCAGAATTGTCTTTATAAAGTTTGGTGCACCAGAGTTTGGTGCATATATATTCATGATTGTGAAATCTTCATGGTTAATTGTTCCTTTGATGAAGATGTAATGTCCCTCTTTGTCTCTTCTGATTAGTTTTACTTTGAAGTCTATTTTGTCTGATATTAAAATAGCAACTCTTGCTTTCTTCGTGGTACATTTGCTTAGAATATTTTTTTCCATCATTTCATCTTAAGCTGGTGCTTATCTTTGAGAGTGAGATGGGTTTCTTGAGGATGACATATAGATGGGTTCTGTTTCCTAATCCATTCTCCCAGTCTATGTCTTTTTATTTGGGAGCTTAGTCCATTAATATTTACATTTATAATTGAAAGATGTGTATTGCTTCCTTTCACCTTATTATCCATTTGCATTTTTGGTCTAGGTTACTACTTCTGCAGTTATGATTTTATTAATTTCTCTTTCTAGGTGCCTGGGGATAGTTGCTCCTCTCCTCTGTCTTTTGAATTGCTTCAAGTAGTCTCTGAAGGGTTGGTTTTCTGGACATGTATTCTATCATCATGGAAGATGTTTCTCTCTCAGAGCTTCAACTATAATAGACATTTTTCCTGGGTTCGCATCTATAGTCGTTTAAGCACTGGGAATACTTTGCTCTACGTTCTTCTTGCTTTCATAGTTTGCCCTGAAAAGTCAGCTGTAATTCTGATGGGCTTTCCCTTATATGTAACTTGGTTTTGTTTGTTTTTTTCTTGTCACTTTCATAATTTTGTCTTTGTTTTGTACATCTAACGTTTCAACTGTGATACAGTGTGGGGAATTTCTTTTCTAAACTTGTCTATTTGGAGTCCTATGTGCTTCTTGTATTTGTGTGGGTTCGTCTTTTCCTAGTTTGGGGACATTTTCATCTATTATTCTGTTGAAGAGCTAATCAATATTATTCTCTTGGGCTTCTTCTCCTTCCTCTATCCCTGTGATGTGGAGGTTTGATCTTTTCAGTGTCCCACATTTCCTGGTTGTTCTACTTTTGGGTATTTTTAAGTTTTTCATAATCTTTACTTGAGCTTTTTAGTTGTTCTGTGCCTGATATTCTATTTTCTGCTTTCTCCATTCTACTTCTGAGGCTTTTTCCCATCCTTTCCTCTTGATTGGATGAGTGTTCTATTTCCTTTTTCATTTCGTCCTGTGATTTCTTTAGTATTTCCATTTCCTTTTGGAGCTTCTTAATCTCTTCCTGTAGCTCCTTGCTTCTCTGGTTGGTTTCCTTTTTTATTTTAAAATGGGATCTTTTCAGTGTTTCCACTTCCTTCCAGAATTTGTCATTTTCACCCTCTAGTACTTTCTGGAGTTTGTCATTTTCTCCCTTTAGGTCCCTCTTGAGTTTTTCATTCTCTCTCCTTAGTTCTCTGACTTGTTCTTTATATTCTTGATTTCTTTGAATATGTCTGCAATTGTTCTTCTAAGATCTGTGTCCTGGGTTACCTCTAGGGAGATCTCATTGTAGGAATCTTCTATAGTGTTGGTCGAGTTTGGTGTGGAATTATTCTGTGCTTTTCTCATGTTGTTCTTTCACTGTGCTTTTGGCATGTGGGTTTCTTTTTGTTTATATTCTGATGCAAATCTCAAATGTTTCTTCACTGTGTTGAAGGCTTGCTTTGCTTGCTTCCTTCAGATGCCTTCATTGTTTTCTCCTTATTTATGGAGTATTGACTTATCTAGGTTTCAGGCTTTCAATTTTCGTTTTATATTGGAAGTCTAACTCACTCTTCCCTTTCTGTTCTGAAGGTTCTACCAAAACTGGGTAGGTAACAACCCAGTAGGTACCCTACTGAGCACTGTACTCACTCTGCTTTCTCCCAGCCAGTTCCTCTAGGTTGTTTGCAGGGACTGGAGTTGTCTCAGGTTTGCCTTGTGCTTGGGAATCACTATTGTGGTCCTACTTGGACACTACCTCCGCAATTCCAGTTTGGGGTGGGGGAGCGAGTGCCTCTCTTAGACCACTTTGTGCTTCAGGTGATCTGGTGAAATCCCCCAATCTAAGCTCTGTGCACTCCAGTCCCACAGTGGCAACAGGCCCACCTTTTATACCGGCTAGCTGGGCAACTCTGCTCCTACAGCCATACAAGACAATGGTTTGATTATCCAACAACCTGCCTGCCTGAAGCACCCAGCCCCTACCTGCGCTTCAGGTGGTCCAGTGAAATCCCCTGATCTAAGCTCTGTGCATTCAAGTCCCAAGTCCTTTTCTTATTTAACTTTTAGTCTTTCATACTTTATTAACATGGAATAAACAGATCTTCAATCAATCTTTTTTATATTTTAGGCCTTGGTGACATATTTAGAAAGGCTTTCAATCCTCTGAAATCACTCATGCATCCTCACTATTTTCAAAGAATGTTAAATGTAATTTTATGTAAATGTTACAAAACTTTGCAAATATCAAATAGAAATTTATTTGACAACACCTTCAAATCAACATGAGAAATGGTGACTTTGAACAGTATTTGAAAATATCTCCTCTTTCATATAAATTTGCTCTTCTTAAATGATGTCAAAATCACTCACAGTTCCTACCTTCTTACCAACATCACCAAATCCAGATTTCTGTGCCAGCTTGTGCAAGAATCTCTAGCCCCAAGAGACGCAAATGGAACTGCAGGGAAGGCAGATATCCTGGGCCCTGTGGGAGCTTCCCCTTCATGAATTTTCTGTTGCTTGACTCGGTCAAAGTGACCCCAGCTTTAAGCAGCTGCTGCAGGAAACACAGACACTACCAGAAATAAAAACCTGTGGGAGGCCTGGAGACAGAATATACTGTTCATTGTTCTTCCTCAAAATACTCATTGCTAGGGAAATGAGGTTTCAAGGTTCTCATAACAACTAACGAACACACACCTACTTAACTGTCATAATCATAATTTAGGAATGAAAAGGGAGGGAAAACCATTTTACCTCTGAGTAATTAAATATCTGCTTTCTTTTTCTTTTTCTTTTTCAGAGATCAGCACTTTTGTTGTTACACAAGGAAAAACTATCTTCAATTCAAAAATCAAAAAATTATAAAAGATAAAAATACTCAGATGACCTCAATTTTTTTTTCTTTTGGTCTTTTTGAGACAAGGTCTCCCTGTAGCCCCAGCTATCCTGGAACTCACTCTGTAGATCAGGCTGGCCTTGAACTCACAAAGGTCTGCCTGCCTCTGCCTCCCAAGTGCTATGATTAAAGGCTTGCACCACCACGCCTGGCTAAGGCAAATCAATAAGAAAATTTTACATATGGTTACATAGCATTTGACAATTTTATTTTAGATATTGATTTAAAGTGAGAATGTAGAAAACAAAAGTGAGAATGTTCAGGATGGAGGTGCTTGGAAGTTCCTTTATTTTGAATAAGCCACTTACTAAAATACTTGGTTTAGGATTTTCCAAGTGTTCTGTGAGAAAAAGCAAATGAGAAACTGTTTCTAACAAGTTAATGGTAAGAAAAGAAACTCTAGAAATGTTAAAGCAGTTTGACCAAGACAGCTAAAAAGTGACAGGACAGACGGAGGAGTGCTCAGCAACATAAGGGATTCTGATTTTGGTTTGCCCTCTGCTCCTTTTACTATAAAATTCTCATTTTCTAGGATATTAGACTGGCCTTTCTAGTTAGTAAAATATCTTTAAGGTTCATCCATGCTCTAGTATGACACTTTAGTTTAAATTTAAATCTTTCTATACTAATGTAATTGATTTCTATATGCCATTGATATTTATTGCTTTTAAAGTATAATTTATAATTTTACTTAAAATGATGTGAAGAATGAGAATAATTATTATATTTTAAGCAGGTATTGTGTTAAGCATTTTTAGGCATTGTCTTACTTAGTTAATATACACAATACATCTTTTAGCTATCACATCATTTTATACAAGAGGAAACTGAGAAATTTTTCAGAAGAGGTCAGAGAATTGTAGATCTTATACTTTGAAGCCAAGAGGTTTCCCTCCAGAGGTTAACTCATCATAATAGTTAATATATATGCTTTATCAAGACCTTGGAAATGTAAATCTCAGTCACATACAGCTCCAGGGACACAGAGCACCTTATCTTTGAATAGAACACAACACCTTTCATACTGTTAATAAGAGAGAGAAAGAGAGAGAGAGAGAGAGAGATTACTAGTGGTTCCCCAGGCTACAAAAGTATTCATTATGAGTTGTTTCAGCTTTCCCAAAATATACTTAAGACAGTTCAATATAATAACGGAGCGACATCCCACCTGGCTTTACTTAAAACTGCTACCTAAAGGCGAGATGCCCTTAAATTTGTAAAGCTATTCTTCCAAATGCAGCAGTGGCAAGTTAAGCCGCCTTTTCCTGGCTACAGAGTCATCCTCAGGCATACTATCTAACCCGTCAGCATAGGGGGATATTTATAGACACGAAAAGCTCTCCCAATGAAACAATTTGGAGCCAAGAATGTAAGTCAAAATATTTAGCAAGTCTGTGTTTGTGTTTGTTACTAATACATGTTGTTCCTGTTAAGACTTCCTTTTCTGAAGGACTACTCCAGACTGAAGAATGAGCTGCTTCATGCCTGACTGCATATGGCAGGAAGAACCACACTCGGGGGCAAGCGAAGCCATCTGTGGTAGTTTCCATTTTCCTCTTTTAAATCGGTCTTTCATCTTTTCTCTTTCTTTCTTTTTGGAGGTGGGTATTGAGGATTAAACCCAAGACATTGTGTATTCTTGGAAAACACTGAGCTACATACTCAGCCCTAAACTGGTCCTTTTATTGGCAAGTAATTAAGACCCACAGAAATATTTCCTCATCACTGGCTATCTTTATCATAAAAAGTTATATGCAACCCACAAAGGTTGCCCAATCACTTATGTTTTTCTTTTTTACTTTTTCATGACTACAAAGATGATTTTCCTTCAAAAGTAAAATGTAGTAATAGTAAATAATTTTAGCAATTCTATACCTATTTTTCATAGAAAAGCTGAGAATATCCTTGTAGGCTCTGATAGGATTTTTCTTCTAATGTACTTATATGAAGGTCTAGAAATGAACAAGGAAAGATTAACTAATGGTTCATTAACAAGTGATGAGGTTGTCACTGCTGGGAAATGCTCAAAAGATGAGAAATGCTCAAAAAATGTAATGCATACAAAGCCATCCTACTAAATGGGCACTTGGAGAACAGATGCAAAGATAAACCTCCATGTTGGGGAGATGGCTCAGTCAGTAAAGTGCTTGCTGTACAGACACAAGGACCTGATTTTGGACCCCTAGCACACAGATAAGACTGCGTGTCCCTGTAACTCTAGTACAGGGGAGACAGAAATAGGAGGATTCCTGGCCTTCCTGGCCGGGCAGTCTAGCCAGTCAGTGAGCTGCAGGTTCAGGGAGTGACCTTGCCTCAAAACATAAGGTAGAGGTGGCTAGAGAGTGGGTCAGCAGTTAAAGCACTTGTTGTTTTCAGCCCTTAGCACCCATATCAGGCAGCTCGCACTGCCTGTAACTCCAGTTCCAGGGGATCCAGTGCCTTCTTCTGGCTTCCACGAGTATGTGTATGCATGTAGGGCATGTGTAGACAAGCAAACACACACACACACACATATAAAGAAAAATAAAGTTTACAAATATGGTAAAGCACAGGTGTGGTGGCACATGCCTTTAATCCCAGCCTTGGGAGGCAAAGGCAGGCAGATCTCTGTGAGTTCAAGGCCAGCCTGGTCTTTATGGTGAGTTCTAAGCCACCTGGGGCTACATGGAGACCCTGTCTCAAAAAGACCAAATGAAATGTTATGTTCATGTGTGGGATAATTACAAAAGACATAGCTTGTCCATAATGAGAACGCCAGAAAGAATAAAGAACAGAGAGAAGGGTTGGCAGGAGAATGGGTCAGCCATGAATATCCAAAGCTGGAGGATCACAAAAGCCAAGCTCAAATTATACTACAGAGCTACAGTGATAAAGACAGGCCTAAACGCAGAGCAGTAGATCAGTGGAACGCCAAATAGAGGACCTAGAAATAAACTACCAAAGCTATGTTCACATAATTCTTGACAAAGGAAGCAAAAACATTGAAAGAAAGCCTATTCAACAAATGGTTCTGGCAAAATGGATATCCACCTATGTGGGACAGCAATCCTGGACTAGGACGTATCTTTTTTTTTTTTTTAATATGGAACACTTCACGAATTTGCGTGTCATCCTTGCGCAGGGGCCATGCTAATCTTCTCTGTATCATTCCAATTTTAGCATATGTGCTGCTGAAGCGAGCATGACTCAGACATATCTTAAGCATGTGCAGGCTACCAATCTGCTAAGCACACTAGGTGGAGTAAAGGATGCAGGCCACGTTCTGTTTTCAGCTAGAATGCAGCTCAGAAGTCAAGAGTAGCATACCGCTCTTCTGAATACATTCCACAAGCTGGAATGACACATGATGGTGTGGAGGTCTAAGACTGGTCACTAGGAGGTGATGTCATGCGATGTAGCGGCTACCCACCCCAAACCTATATAAGCTGCCTGTTACACAGAATAAACAGATTTTCATAAATTTGCATCACCTGCCATGGTCCCTGGGCTGTTACTGTGTGACCATGCTTGGTTGTGGGGTCATCAACCCCACAGCTGGCTCTTCAGCTTGTTTGGTCATAGGACCACCAGGGCTGATGGCCCTGCTCATGTGCCCTCTTCAGCCTGTCCAACCATGGGGTCAACAGCCCCACACACCTGCAGGAGAATGAAGTGAGATTCATATATTTCACTTTATACATAAAAAAAAAACTTTCAAAATGGATTAAAGACCTTAATTTAAAATGCAAAACAGTACAACCTCTAGATGAAAACATAGGAAATATTCCTGAGGGCAAGAACTCTCTGAACAGAACCACAATAGCACGGGAACTATCCCCAAGTATTGACAGATGGGACTACATGAAATTCAAGTTTCTAGGGCTGGAGAGATAGCCTAGCGGTTAAGAGCACCTACTGCTCTTGCAGAGGACCCAGGTTCAATCCCCAGAACCCACATGGCGGCTGAGAACAGTCTGTAACTCCAATTCCAGGAGAACTCCAGTTCCAGGGGAATCTGAGACCCTCTTCTGACGTCAACGGCATTGCACGACACGGGTGCACAGACCTGCATGCAGACAGTACACTCATACACATACAAAAATAAATAAAATTCATTTGTGGGTGCTGGGGATCGAACTTCTTTTTTTGCGGTTCTCAGCCTCAGCCTTTAACGGCTGCGCTATCCCAACAGCCCACCACATCCGCTTCCCCCACGCCTGACCATTCATGCTCCGCCTCAGGAGCTGGGACCACCAGTTCAGAGAATTCAGATGACCCGGAGGCAGTNCACACATATAAAGAAAAATAAAGTTTACAAATATGGTAAAGCACAGGTGTGGTGGCACATGCCTTTAATCCCAGCCTTGGGAGGCAAAGGCAGGCAGATCTCTGTGAGTTCAAGGCCAGCCTGGTCTTTATGGTGAGTTCTAAGCCACCTGGGGCTACATGGAGACCCTGTCTCAAAAAGACCAAATGAAATGTTATGTTCATGTGTGGGATAATTACAAAAGACATAGCTTGTCCATAATGAGAACGCCAGAAAGAATAAAGAACAGAGAGAAGGGTTGGCAGGAGAATGGGTCAGCCATGAATATCCAAAGCTGGAGGATCACAAAAGCCAAGCTCAAATTATACTACAGAGCTACAGTGATAAAGACAGGCCTAAACGCAGAGCAGTAGATCAGTGGAACTCCAAATAGAGGACCTAGAAATAAACTACCAAAGCTATGTTCACATAATTCTTGACAAAGGAAGCAAAAACATTGAAAGAAAGCCTATTCAACAAATGGTTCTGGCAAAATGGATATCCACCTATGTGGGACAGCAATCCTGGACTAGGACGTATCTTTTTTTTTTTTTTAATATGGAACACTTCACGAATTTGCGTGTCATCCTTGCGCAGGGGCCATGCTAATCTTCTCTGTATCATTCCAATTTTAGCATATGTGCTGCTGAAGCGAGCATGACTCAGACATATCTTAAGCATGTGCAGGCTACCAATCTGCTAAGCACACTAGGTGGAGTAAAGGATGCAGGCCACGTTCTGTTTTCAGCTAGCATGCAGCTCAGAAGTCAAGAGTAGCATACCGCTCTTCTGAATACATTCCACAAGCTGGAATGACACATGATGGTGTGGAGGTCTAAGACTGGTCACTAGGAGGTGATGTCATGCGATGTAGCGGCTACCCACCCCAAACCTATATAAGCTGCCTGTTACACAGAATAAACAGATTTTCATAAATTTGCATCACCTGCCGTGGTCCCTGGGCTGTTACTGTGTGACCATGCTTGGTTGTGGGGTCATCAACCCCACAGCTGGCTCTTCAGCTTGTTTGGTCATAGGACCACCAGGGCTGATGGCCCTGCTCATGTGCCCTCTTCAGCCTGTCCAACCATGGGGTCAACAGCCCCACACACCTGCAGGAGAATGAAGTGAGATTCATATATTTCACTTTATACATAAAAAAAAAAACTTTCAAAATGGATTAAAGACCTTAATTTAAAATGCAAAACAGTACAACCTCTAGATGAAAACATAGGAAATATTCCTGAGGGCAAGAACTCTCTGAACAGAACCACAATAGCACGGGAACTATCCCCAAGTATTGACAGATGGGACTACATGAAATTCAAGTTTCTAGGGCTGGAGAGATAGCCTAGCGGTTAAGAGCACCTACTGCTCTTGCAGAGGACCCAGGTTCAATCCCCAGAACCCACATGGCGGCTGAGAACAGTCTGTAACTCCAATTCCAGGAGAACTCCAGTTCCAGGGGAATCTGAGACCCTCTTCTGACGTCAACGGCATTGCACGACACGGGTGCACAGACCTGCATGCAGACAGTACACTCATACACATACAAAAATAAATAAAATTAAAAAAAAAAAGAAATTCAAGTTTCTGCACAGCAAAGGAAACTATCACCAGCTACACCTCAAGCAAGCGGCTCATATCCAGAGTTTATAAAGAACTACAGAAATTAAGTATCAAGGAAACAAAAGTTATCAGTCAACAAATGGGCTAATGAATCAAATAAACAGTTAAAAAAAGAAATACAAATGGCCAATGACTATTTAAAAAAAAACTGTTCAGCCGGGCATGGCCAACAACTATTTAAAAAAACTGTTCAGTGCATGCCTTTAATCCTAGCACCTGGGAGGCAGAGGCAGGTGGAACTCTGTGAATTCAAGGCCACCCTGGTCTACAGAGTGAGTTCCAGGCCAGCTGGGACATAGGGAGACCCTGTCCCCCCTCCTTCCCCAAAAAAGTGCTCAACACCCCTAGTAATCAGGGAAATGCAATTTAAAATTTCTTTGAGATACTCTGGCTATCCTCAAGAAATCCAACAATAAATGTTCGAGAAGATGTGAAAAAAGACAAACCCTTATCCACCTCTACAAGGAATGCAAATTAGTACAGCCATTATGAAAATCAGTTTGGATTTCGCCAAAGATTTAAAAAATAGATTTACTGTGGTGATACAGCTTTTAATTCCTACACATATTCCTAGAGAACTCCATATTCTACCATTTGCACCCCATGTTTATTGCTGCTCTATTCACTATAGCAAGAAAATGGAACCAACGTAGTTGTCTGTCAACACAAAATGAATACTGAAAAGCTGGTACATATATATAATGGAATATTATTCAGCTCTAAAGAAAGATGAAGTCACAAAATCCACAGGAAAATGGATGAACCTAAAATATATAATATTGAGTAAAGTTACCACATCTCACAAAGAAAAACCTGTTTTCTCCTTCATAAGGAGATCCTAGCCTATAATGTATTATGTATATATGTAAACAGATCCATATGGAAGGGAGAAATGGCTAAGAATTTTCCAAAATTGATAACAGACACAAAATCATAGATTCAAGTAGTTTAGAGAACCCCAAGCAAGACAATTACCATTTAGGTATTTCTTTTTTTTTTATTAATTTTATTTATTATTTCTGTATGTGTATGAATGTACTGTCTGCATGCAAGTCTGTGCACCCGTGTCGTGCAATGCCGCGGAGGTCAGAAGAGGGTGTCGGATTCCCCTGGAACTGGAGTTCTCCTGGAGTTGGAGTTTCAGACGGTTCTCGGCCGCCATGTGGGTGCTGGGGATCGAACCCGGGTCCTCTGCAAGAGCTGTCGGCGCTCTTAACCTCTAGGCCATCTCTCCAGCCCCCCCATTTAGGTATTTCTTATCAAAACATCAGACAACCAGAGACAGAGAGAACCAGACAGAAGACAGAGACAGTACATAGCCATCTGTAAGGAGAAGACCACAGTAGAAACTCACCTTGCTGACATTTTGATTTAGAATTTTAAATCTTCCATAAATGAGAGAAAATAAATTTATATTGTTTTGGATACCCAATACATGATATTTTGTTATGAAAGCCTTTGTAATCTAATGTAATATGTAGGTTAGGAGAGAAATTAGAAGCATATAAAATATTTCATTAAACCCAGAGAAGGCCCCAGCTTACTAACGTACCAATCAGGCCGCAGTGATGGGCTGCAAGCAAAAGAACCACCGGACACAGATTCTATTTAAGGAGTTCTCAGGGGAACCTAACGGTGGCAGATGGGGAAAAATACAAGTAGACCTGAAGAAACAGAACCCTTCCCTCCACAGCCATCACAAACATGTCTAGCTACCAGCCAGATCAACACTGAAAGCTCTCACTAAATCATCTCACATGTCATATTCAATTTTCAACATACAAAGCTTAAAAGTCAAAATTTATTTTTTTTAAATCAGTCTGAAGAAATAAGGGAAGTACCAGAACAACAGGCAGTGCAGTGAGGAGGGTAGTAAAAAACGTTCTAGGGCCGGGCGTGGTGGCGCACACCTGTAATCCTAGTACTTGGGAGGCAGAGGCAGGCAGATCTTTGTGCGTTCAAGGCCAGCCTGGTCTACAGAATGAGTTCCAGGACAGCCGGAGCTACAGGAAGACCCTGTCTCAAAAAGGCCAAAAAAAAAAAAAAAAAAGTTCAAGGATTAGAAAGTGGTGGCTACGTCACCAATCATGTGAATATACTAAAAAGCACCAAGCTGCACACTTTACAAGGGTAGATTTTGTGGTTGTAATGATCTCAATTAAAATTTTTAAAAAGACTTACATAATTATTGATAATTTTTCCAGGCAAGATTTCCTATATTCTCTGTGCTCAGTCAACTAGTAAAAATACCATCAAATTATAGAATGAAATACACTTATGGTGTTTATAATAAATAAATGATAAATTTTTAATAATTATGGTTATTTTTGCATTATCTTTGCCATCCATATCATTAACAATAAAAGACTAAGTACATTTGGTTTGTTTTGACTTAATAAATATTCACTTACTATCTGCCTCATGTTGCTATGATACAAAAATGAATGTGGCGGGACTGGAGAGATGGCTCAGAGGTTAAGAGCACTGACTGCTCTTGCAGAGGACCGGGGTTTGATTCCCAGCACCACATGGCGCCTAAGAACTGTCTTTAACTCCAGTTCCAGGGGAATCTGAAGCCCTCTTCGGACCTCCACAGCATTGCACCACATGGGTGCACCAACCTACATGCAGACAGTACACTCATACACACAAAAAAATAATAAATTAAAAAAAAATGAATTTGGCAAATATCCTTACTTAGCAAATGATATTAGAGATTTGCATGAATAAATAACAGTAAACTAAGACAGCATGTGAAAAGTACCAAGTGCCAGACATATTATAAGGAAGTTCAAGGCAGCAGGAAAACATTACCAGCTCAGGAGACCTGAGAAGGCTTCAAGGTAAAGGCAACATCTTAGTTGAGCCTGTATTTGTTTATTTGATAAATACTGAAGTGGTAACTGCGTTCAAGTTCTATGCTGGATGCTAGAAAGCAAAACTACAGATCAAACATTCTCATCTCACTGTTTGACAAAACTTGAACATGTATGTGAAGATAAATGTGCGTGTGTATGTGTTCATATGTGTGCATGCATGTATGTGTGTATGTGTGTATGTATGCGTGGCCAAGACAAAGCACGAAGTAATGAGAACAACATGAAGAATGAATGGATTTCAACAGAGAAGCAAAACCCTTTTTAGTGTCTCCCTCCCTGAGACCTTTTAGAAAAATTTCAAGATGTGACCTTGGAATCCTTGTGACTAGCTCTCTGGCTGAGTTCCCAGGTGCCTTCCTCTACTGCTTCCTTATTACATTTATACTTCCTGTAAGTTGTTCTATACTTCCCCATTTTTCCCATAGGGCTAGTCATTAGTTTAAGTATTAACTGAAAGTATAGCATGTGTGAGGCAAGGGATAGAGAGCATAGGCCAGGGATCCAGCACTGGTGTTTACATTCTCTCTCATAGAGACAGAACAGCTTTGACAACTGCATAATCCTGTTTATTATGTACACAGAATGCCTATGAGTATATAAAAATGGGCTTTAGTTCTTCATTCCTTTGATGTAATTGTCTTCACATGCAGGATATAGCAGGTACCTTAGCCTTGCTAAGAGGTTCCACAAAGGACAGAAGGTATACCTTTAAAGCACCTGTGGGTTTGACGCCTTAGTGATGTCCCATGACATCCCTTAGCATATCCACATTCCTACTGAGGGGAAGACTGAGTTGCTTCATTTTATGTACCCTGTCACAGACATGAGAGCCACGTTGGACTCTGCATGTAACACATTCTCATGGAGTTCTTTGAGTCATTAATTGAGTAACCCATAGTTCTGAATGCATTCCAGAGCAATTAGAGACTCAAAAGCAGACCTAAGCCTCCATGAAAGCTGATCTTGGGCCATATGACTCAGCACACCAAATGGTGCTTGAAATAGCAGATGGGAATGTGCACACAGCAGCAAATAAAAACTTCACGATATTGTCCTCAGGATTCTGGAGAAGTGAATATTCTTTTGTTGAAGCATTATCCTTTTGGGGAACAGTTCTGGGTTCGCTACTGAGCCCTTGGACCTGAATACCAGGCTATGAGACAGCATGTAATCATGTGAGCTAAGTAAGACATTATCTGGCTTAGAGGGCTGCAGGGCTGTAAGCATGATATAAAAGATCAGGCTCAAGCAGTGTCCAAAGACACAAATTGCATGACTAAGTGACTAAGACACTCATGACACTTACTTTTGCTCCAGTGACATCTTTATCCTATTCCCTATGGCATTATGGAGAATTTTTAGACATGTGACTAAACAAGGGAGAAAAGTCTGGTTTCCAGATAGTTCTTCACACTCTGTTGACACTACCTTAAAGGAGATAGATTTAGCATTTCGGCCAACTCATAGAGGACTGAGGAGATAGGAGATTCTCCGGGTGGGCAGAAAGGAGATTCTTCATGTAATCCTTAATTACTGTCCACTCGATTAGAAGAAGATATGACCAGAAGAGTGGATCTACACTACTGCAGAGATAGCAGCAAACAGTTCAGTTAGTCAAGAACTGTGGAAGACATATGAACAAATTTTACAGGAATTAGTAAAATTTAGGAATTGATAAAGTTTGAGGAAGAGGGTAAGGAAAAATCTTGACATAGCCATAGTCTAGTGCTATTTTTTATGGTCACCAAAGGGCATCTTTTGCAGAAAAGGTTGCCAATAATCAGGAGGACAAAATTTCCACTTACAGACTCTTTCCCTAGTGCAGAACAACGTTTACTCGATGGATTCATAAAGACAGTGGCCATAAAAGATTATAGCTTTGTTCAAAACCATAGGCCCCATTCCCAAGATGTTCTGGACTTATTAGCAGGTGGCCAAGCTTTCAAGAACAACAGAAACTGAGGGAAAACAACATGCTACTTGTTTGTCCACAATGTACTCTTCCAAGGTGGGAACAGCAGTTTGACCTTTCCCGCTCTGATTTCTTCTTCTTTTCACGGGATAGCTTGCTTTCACGGTAACTCACTTAGCACTTGTGGTAGATCATCTTATCTAAAGATTGGCAGAATCACGGTCTATATACAGTATTGGTTTCTACAGTATGATCACATTGTCCTTTGGCAGTTTCCTCATTTCCTTGGATCTTGGCAAGTGCTGGGACTCCTCTATTATAATATTGTGACACTGATGCTATGTCTTTAACTGGACTGAGATTCCACTTCCTTCCTCTTAGAAGTCAGTTCTATATGGCTTCCTGAGATTGTTTCTTTTTTTTTTTTTTTTCTTAAAGGCCCTTGAGCAGGGCTTCTTAAACTTTTTCCATTCAAAACCCCTTTTCACCTGAGAAATTTTTATGTGATCCTGGGTGTCTAGAGATATGAAATAGGTATAGAAATCAAACATTTGGGGCTGGGGAGATGGCTTAGTGGTTAAGAGCACTAGCTCCACAATCGAGACCCAGAGTTCAGATCCCAGCACCCACATAGCAAGCCCGGTGTTTTCACAAATGCCTGTAATCTCAGCTCCAAATGGAGTGCTAAGACTTGCTGGCTTCCAGCCTTCCCAAGACACAAACCCTGGGCTCAGCAACAGACCCTGCCTCAGAGGAATAGCTGGAGAGTCAGGGAGGGGGATACCAAGCACCCTGTTCTGGCCTCTGAGTGGATACACAGATGCTCACACAGACACATAAACTAACATACACCCATAAATAAACAAATTAAGCTTTGGAAAGTCAAATATTTACTGATAATAAAATTTTTCTTTTCAAACAATTTTGGTATACATAGAATTTTATCACTTATTAATGATGAAAGGATGAAAGTAAATTTGCATACTGATGAGCTGGATTTGTTTATTTACTTTTACACAGATATTTAAATCTTAGCTGAGGGTTTGCTAATGGGCACAGGTGCTTGTTGTGTAGGTCTGATAACTTGACTTAGATCACTGGAACCTACAGTGGAAGAAGAGAGCCAGTTCCCCCAAGTTTCCCTCTGACCTTCGCACATTCACTATGGGACACATTCATACACATGTATACGTGCGCCCATGCACTAAATATTTTTTTTAAATCTTAGCTGAATATTTGATACCAAAAAAGCAGAAAATTTCAACATTTTTCAGAATTGATTAATGTTTTGATTTTATTATGCTAAGAACTCTGCTTTGCGTAAATACATGGTACAAAAAGAAGTAAAATTATTAGAAATTTTGTCCTAATCAACAAGACAAAATTCACTCACCAATCTTTTTTTATGAAACTCAAGATAGCAACTCAAATGACAATTTTTAAACTCAAACATTCTAGCCTAATAAAATCCAAAGATCAACTAAGTTGACACATGCTGAGGAATGATGGTAGGAAAATATTAAAAGCCTTTGTTTTCAATAATTTGATAGTTATGTTTCTATAAGAACAGAAAAGCTTACATGTAAAGTAAAAACACAGTGGTTCACAATGTCCACTAGTCTTGAATCTGAGAGTCTCAGGCAGTGTTTGTTGGTGTTGCTTGATGTGATGGTGCTGTACCGCAAAGTGAGCACATGTTCAGAAACGAGGCTTCATAAAGTCATGTGACTTAACATCAGTAAGCCTGCCACATTCAGTTTGTGACCATATATGGAATTATAACCAACAATTTAAAAAGCTGGTCCACATAAAGAACATCACAGTATCAGGCAAAAGTAAAGAAACAATCTTGGCCATCCAGACCAATTGAGCCTTCAGGTTACTGTAGCCCTAGTCATGATCTGTCTATATTGGCTAACTCTAACTAACTTCTACCCAAATTGGTCAGTATAGAAGCCTATGAGAAATAATAATGTTTTTTCAAGTTATAAAGTTGAGATTCCTTTATTACACAGGAATAGATAACTCTGATATATAATTTTTGATTGACACTCTCCTTTTACAACAAAGTATCAAGGGAATAGATTTCATAGTCATAGGATTCACTGGCTGTAATATATGTCCTACATTTGAAGTAGGTTGCTAAGTAAAACAGTGACCTACTGAAGACTCAGTGACTGAGATGGGATAATATATTGTGGTATGGGTGCTATACTCCATGATAGATGGGTTATCCAAAGCATCATCCAGTGCATGATGCTGTTTCCCATAACCAGAATCCAGATATCTAAGGACCAATGTATCTCTCACTTGTTAGAAATCACTAAGGTAAAAGAGGTGAACTATTTTTTACTTTCTTTTGGCAACTTGGGATCTCTGTTGCATAGGCATCTGTGGTGGTTTGAATGAGTGTCCCCCATAGGCTGTAAGTTTTCAGACATTTGTCTCCAGTTGGTGGCACTGTTTTTGGAGGTCTTAGAAGGTGTGGCCATGCTAGAGGAAGTACGTTATTGGGGGCAGGCTTAGTGAGTTTAACAAGCCTCGTGGTCTCCAGTCTCTCTCTCTGCTTCCTGTTCTCATTGTGAGATGTGATCCTCGGCATGCTGCTCCAGCTCCAGCCGCCATGCCTCCTGCCACAATGGACTCTAATTCCCTGGAACAGTCAATTGTAAGCTCAAATAAACTACTCCTTTTATAAATTCTTTGGTCGTGGTGTTTTATCACAGCAACAGAAAAGTGACTAATACAACATCATTATTAGCCATTTCTAAACTCTCCTTTGCTGAAAATTTAGATTCTGGAAGCAGAGAGATCATTATTCTCCAGGTGACCAGTGCAGGTAGAGCTAAGCACATCCTAAATTAGTTTCATGAGAAGCTTAGTTGGTGCTGCAGAGAGAGTCCGTGGGCGCCTCCCCAAGTTTCCTGAGACATGCAGTACCCTTAGAACAAAGCATAGTCACTGTTTTTACTGCTGCTGTGGAAGGTCGGTGATAAGTTTCCTGATATCGGTTATACCTTTAGTTTTTCAACTAAAAAACTAAAGTGTAAGCTTCAAATGATGAGTCTTAAAATATTCCTACTTAAAATACAGAGAAACTTCCATTTTCCTTACAGAACCTGAACAGTACACTTATGACCCATGAATGTGTGTGTGTGTGTGTGTGTGTGTATGTGTTTATAGTGTATGTAAGTGTTCATGCGGGTGTGTGCACATGATGTGAGCATGCAGAAGCCAGAGGTCCACCTTGGGTGTCTTCCTCAATCTCTCTTCATGTTATTTTTTGAGACAAGGTCTCTCATTGAATCTGTGTTTCTCTCTGAATAGAATGGCAGGCCAATGAACTCTGCCTGTCCCTGCCATACACTCCTTCCTTGAAGTGCTGGGGTTACAGATGCAGGGCACAGTGCCCAGATTTTACATGGGTGCTGGGAATCCTAACCAGGTTCTCATGCTTGTATGGAAGACACTTTATTGTCTGAGCCATCTCACCACCCTCCCACCCTGCCATTAATTCTTTTATTCTGAAATGATATCTAACTACTCCAGAAAATGGTTTGATGTAGGACGATCGAGAACACCAAAGACCTAGAGAGGGAGAAAAACTGGAGCTCAGCACTTGTACTAGGTTCTTTTCTGTTGCTATGATAAAATGCTGTGGCCAAGGCAACTTCTAGAGGGAAGAGTTTATATGACTCACAGTTTCAGAGGGTAAGAGTCCATCATGCGGAAAGAGCCCTGGCCACAGCAGAGGTAGCAAGTGACACAGAAAGCTGAGCTCTCACAAACTCACACCAGAAACAGAGACAGCAAACTGAAAGTGGGTAAGGCTATGAACTGCTAGATGCCTGCCCCCAGGGATGTGCTTCTGCAGTGTTGGCCACACCTCCTGAAGGTTCCATGACACTTCCCAAACAGCACAACCGACTGACAGAGTGTCTTTTAAACCATCACAAAGGAACACAAAAAGACATAGAAAGAGGGGAAATTGGAGCTAGGCAACCATGCTCCTTATTGGCAACCCTATGCCAACCATCCTGAATCTGAAATCACTTTACAAACACTGTTAGATTGGTAAAAACTTAACCTGTTTGGCTTTCTTTCAATTTCAGAGACATGCTCAGTAAGCTCTTCTCTTCTGAGGCCCCCACACAACTTTTCTACAACTAGTGAAGCTCTTCCCTGGTCTTCACAGGCCAGGTTCTTTCTCCTCTTTCAGGTCTCCACTTAACACTTTAGAATACACTGTCGAAAACTATATCCTTATCCACACTGGCACCATCCACCTTGCTTTTTGTGCATCTCATGTATTACAGTTTCTCATTATGCACTTGTATGTTTATTTGCCACTACTTATCCCTTCCATGAGACTGTAAGACCCACAAGAGGGACTCACCCCATGCTTTTCTCACCATAGGATACACAGCAGCTACCATAATATTTTAGATTCAGGAACACGCACTAAAATTTGTGGAGTAAATAAGCGAAGCTGCTCAACGCCATGCTGTTTCACAGATAATTTTTAGCCTTCTCCATCTAGTCCCTGTATGCCATCTTTGTCACTGTTTTTTTTTTTTTTTTATCCTGATGATTTGGAAGCCTTAGTTATAGAAATGACAGTGCCTAAAGTCAGTAGATGTCAATTAGGGAATTAGTCTTTAACATTCCTCCCTAAAACTGAGACTATATATCTCTATAAATGTTAAACTACAAGTTAAGCATATAATTCAACATGTAACAGTGAAAATTCATCATTCTTATAGGTAATTTGGGCCTGATATTAATTTTGATGGGCCTCAGAGGTGGCTTAAAACATGGAAGTAGGATGAAACTGAGAAATAAGACACATTTTATTATAAAATTTTATAACTGACTTTTTTTTTATTTTTTATTTTTTTATTTCTGTATGTGTACGAATGTACTGTCTGCATGTAGGTCTGTGCACCCGTGTCGTGCAATGCCGCGGAGTTCAGAAGAGGGTCTCGGATTCCCCTGGAACTGGAGTTCTCCTGGAATTGGAGTTACAGACGGTTCTCAGCCGCCATGTGGGTGCTGGGGATCGAACCCGGGTCCTCTGCAAGAGCGGTCGGCACTCTTAACCGCTAGGCCATCCCTCCAGCCCCTATAACTGACTTTTGAAAGAACTGGAAGCACGTCCTTTCTTTTCAGTCAGATACCAAAGACACTGAATCTCTTCTACAATAGTATTAAGTATTTGCTACTTTCAAGCTAAGTCTATGGTTTTCATCTATGACTTAGGCTGAAAAATATTTTTTAGCCATCCATTAAAAGGCATACTGCCATGAAAGATCCTTGACAGTTGGTATCTTGGATACTTGAGAAACATTTATTTCATTACATTAGGGAGAGGTACTCCTCCCGAGCTGCTTACATATGCAAGTCATGAGTTGCCTTTCTTCTCTCTCTAGACACTTTTTCTATTCTTTTCTAATGATTACATACATCATGGGTCCCTGGGGCCTCTGTGATAGGCAGAAACAGGGAAAAGGAAAAGGATAATTTGGAACTACCAAATGCCAAAGAAAAAAAAATCACCACTTAGCAACAAAAACCATTCATGTTACTAGTATTCTCATTTGCATCTTCATGGATCCTCACGTTAGTCTAAACTGGCCATTTAAAGTCAGCATTACCATCTTTGTACCATTTACCTACTTGGTCAGATTAAAGGCAGTTTACACTTTATGAAAATGCTTACAATTTCCATGTGGTGATTTTGCCTCCGTATGTGCTAGTAAGAGTTTCATATTGATAGCATTTAGCTGAGTCATAGCTTACTAGTGCATTTTCATAGATTGACTAGCAGTGCTGCTGTTTTTATTCACAGAAGTAATTGTGTAGTTCCTCACAGTTTAAAGGTGCTAAACTGTGTATTTTCTTATTTTTATCTCAGCAATTGGAATAATGAAGTGCTAGATATGTCAGTTAAATACAAAATAGATGACATCAGGATTCTTGGGCATTTTTGTGCTATTTGGTTAAAAGTTTTTACATTATGAGGCCTCATACTTGAGGAAATAAACCAACACACCAAGACAAAAGGGTGTACACCAAATGTCTTTACATTTAATGTTTGTATTTCTAAAAACATAGTTTTTTTTCTATTTCTTTTCCCAAAAGTCTAATAACAATTATGAAGATGACATTATTCTTCTTTACTTCTCTTTTGTAGTCATAAAATTGATATTGATGTACTGTTTCTTTTGAGACAGGGTCCCATATATTTAGCATTGGCTGGTCTAGAACTGGCTATGTAGGCCAGATTGGCCTCAAATTCACAGATCACCTGCCTCTGCCTCCCTGACACCACACCCAGCTGATAGTGTATCTTTTTTTCTTTGTTTGTCTTTCTTTTTTGTTGCTGTTGTTTGTTTGTTTGTTTTTTGCTGGTGAGTTCTTAAACTTTAGAGTCTGGGATAGTGGATAGAACTGAGCTTTGGCTTCTATGACAGAATCACAATGACAGTATTATAATGAAGTATTTAAAATTGCCCATTTAAATTTTTAGGGGGAGGACTTGCTAAAGATTAAACCCAGGGTATCACAAATACTAGGCAAGCACTGTACTGATGAGGTACATCACCAGTCAACATTTATTATTAATTAATTATAAATTTATTTATTTATTT
>VZQC01006290.1:285019-358009 GCA_009823505.1 Rhizomys pruinosus | reverse complement strand
TTTTTTTTTTTTTTTTAGCTAGGGTCTCCCTGTAGCCATAACTGGCCTGGAATTTGCTATGTAGACCAGGCTGGCCTGGATCTCAGTAAGATACACTAGCTTCTGTTTCCTGAGTGCTGGGATTAAAGGTATGCGCCACCACATCTGGCTCTTTTTGTTGTTTGTTTGTTTGTTTGTTTGTTTTTGATACAGGGTTTCCTGTGTAGTCCCAGGTGGCCTGGAACTTTCTATGTAGACTGAGCCGGTCTTGCTCTTACAGAGATTTGCCGTCCTCTGCCTCCCAACTGCTGGAATTAAAGCCACCATACTTGGCTATTTGAGGATTTTTACAGACTCTAGGAGTTTCTACCAGTCTCTCAGTTCTATGTGGGAATTCAAATCACTACACCCTATGAAATGTGATCATTTCTTCCCTCTTTTCAATGATTAGTGTCTTCCTCTTGTGAGATGGGAATCTCATTTCATAGCCTAAGATGGTCCGGATCTCATCCTGGGCTGGCCTTAAACTCATTGAAATCCTCCTGCCCCAGTTGTCCAAGTGCTGGAATCACTGAAGTGAGTGTCCACATTGTGTTTACACCAGACCTCTAAAACTTCACCCTCCTTAGCACAGGTCAGTCTGATTGCAACAACAGGCGTTTACCATACTGGGTTGTGCTCTTGGCCGAGGCTTTGAAAACTCTTAAACTTTCTGGGCTCAGATCCAAGATCTCTCCCCAAGTCCTGTTGCGTGAATTAGCACTTAAAAAAAAAAGACCCTTGAGGGGCTGGAGAGATGGCTCAGTGGTTAAGGGCACTGGCTACTCTTCAGAGGAGCTGGGTTTAGATCCCAGCATGTATATGGTGGATAACAACCATCTGTAATTCCATTCTTGGAAATTTGACACCCTCTTTTTGGTATCCGGGGGCATTGCTCACAGGAGGTGCACTTACATACTGCAGGTGAAACACATAAAATATAAATAAAAAACTCTTTGAAATGACAATAGTCAATAATAGTCCTCATTTAAGATGTTATTTGGGGCATTAAATGTCTTCATACCTGTACCAGGAGCACAGCAAGTGATCAGTAGTAAATATTGTCTTTATTATTAATTGTGTGTGTGTGTGGGTGTGTGTGCGCGCGTGCATGCATGTATACTACACTTGAACTTAGCCCAAAGGTTAAGAAGTGATGAGTGTTTGTACATTAGGGCTACGTGTGTCCATGCATGTGCAGAGGGCACCCAGAGGACATCTGGAGTCTGCCTCTACCTGGATAGCGGTGAATCTGACACCTTCTCAAATGCACTGAGATGTGGAAGTGAGAGGTCAGTGGTGCCTGGATAAGAAGTGACTCTGATATTACTTCCTGCAGGAGCTGAGGCCAGAGGAAGCCATTGGAAGAAGCAGGCTTGAGTAAGGGGGATGGAGACATATGTATACATCTCTACCCGTGTTTCTTGCTACTCTTTATTTGGGGGTTATTTCCATCCTACTAAGCCCTTTCCACTCATAGGGCTGCCCTGAGTAAGACCCTCCACTCCAGCAAGCTACAACTCACTGACCTCTACTGTCCTTGTAATAGTCCGTGATGTCTTTCAAGGTCGCCAGGAAGATCTCCTCCCTGGCCCTCTGAAGCTGGCTCTCCTTCTCCCAGTCCTCCATCCCTTCTGCCTGGCTCCATGGCCCCATGGGCTCTGCCTTCCCGCTGTTGCTGTTGTAGTGGAAGAAGGCCTGGTCGTTGAGAAAGGCGGTGGCCTGAAACCTGGGGAGGCCTTTGCTGGGCCGGGACAAGCCAGTGTAGAGGAAGACCAGTGAGAAAGGACCTGCAGAAGAGGAGACGCTTCTGAGAGGCATGGGGTCCACACATAGGAGACCCACCATGGGCACCAAGAGGGGATCCTGGCCGGGGGGCTCGGCCTCCCCTGCTCCTGCTGTCAGCTTTGCACCGTGGGAACAGGCTCTGCTTTCACTGTGGGGACGACATGCCCAAGACCATTCTATTGTGTTGTCATGGGCACATGACAGTGTGTGTGTGTGTGTGTGTGTGTGTGTGTGTAGATGTTCATATGGGTGTGTGCATGTGTGAGTGTGGAGGTCAGAGATGGATGCCAGGATGTCCTCCTTGATTTCCCTCCACCTTCTTTTTTAAGATAGGGTCTCTTACTGAACATGAAGTTCAACAGTTTGGCTGGGCTGGCCAGCAAATAAGTGCTAGGGTTCTGCTTGTTCCCCCAGCAACACTGCACAAGTAAGATGTGCCAGGCCCCACCACCATGGGAGCCAATTCCTTAACATNAAAAAAAAAAAAAAAAAACATTGGCTGCTCTTGCAGAGGACCCAGGATCGATTCCCAGCACTCACATCTGAAACTTCAGTTCTAGGGGAATCCAATGACTTCTGACCTAGGTGGGCATTGTATGACACGGATGCACCTACACACATGCAGGCATTGCATGACATGGATGGACCTATACACATGCAGACATTGCACTACACGGATGCACCTACACACATGCATGCACTGCATGACACGGATGCACCTACATGCATGCATTGCATGACATAGATGCACCTACACACATGCAGGCATTGCATGACATGATGCACTTGCACACATGTAGGCATTGCACAACACGGATGCACCTACACACATGCAGGCATTGCACGACATGGATACACCTACACGCATGCAGGCATTGCACTCATACACATAAAATAAAAATAATAAAGTATTTTTTAAAAGACATACCTTATGCTTCTTTCTGGAAAAATCCTGAACATGTCCAAAACTGGTAGTCCCTATCTTGTGAAAACCTAAATAAATCCTCCACTTTCCCTGCATCGAACTCTCTATGTGCTGATAATGACCTTGAATTCCTGGTCTTTTTGCCACTACCTCCTGTGTCCTGGTGAGTGCCGCCATGCCCAGTTTATATGGTGCTGGGGCTGCAACCCAGGTCTTCAAGCATGTTAGACAATCCCTTTACCAACCCTGCCACATCCATACCCTCTTGGCTGATTGTAAAAACCACTAGTTTGGGAAGTCATGAAGTTAAGGAATATGTTTTTAGTCTTCCTCCAGCTGTGGAGCCTGGAAGGCTAGAAAGCCAAACCACGGAGGGCATTGCCAACATCTGGCTTATTTATTTATTTATTTATTTATTTATTTATTTATTTATTTATTTGAAGATAAAGTTTCCCTATAGCTCCAACTGGCTTGGAACTTGCTATATAGATCAGGCTGGCCTCAATCTCACAGAGATCTACCTGCCTCTGACTCTTGAGTGTTGGGATTAAAGGTGTGTGTCACAACACATGGCAGTGCATCTTGATTAAGAGTTACAGGCAAAAAAAAAAATGCTAGGCGTGGTGGCGCATGCCTTTAGTCCTAGCACTCAGGAGGCAGAGGCAGGTGGATCTCTGTGAGTTCAAGACCAGCCTGGTCTATAGAGTGAGTTCCAGGACAGCTGGGGCTACAGGGAGACCCTGTCTCAACAAAGACCAAAACAAACAAAAAGAGTTGCAGGCACAGGCTTTTAAGGCGGGGGGGATTGTAGGCAGACATTTCAGATAGGGGGGCACCAAGGCAATTAAAAATTCCAGGATAGTTATGAAGATTGTGTGGTCTTCCTTCCTTCCTTCCTTCCTTCCTTCCTTCCTTCCTTCCTATCACCCTTCTCCTCCTCCTCCTTCTCCTCCTACCCTCCATCCTCCTTGACCTCTTCCCCCTCCCCCCTCTATCCTCTCTCCTTCCGACCCTTCTCTCTGTTTTTGAATTGGGTTTCTCTATGTGTTCCAGGCTGGCTTTGAACTTCTGGTACTCTTGCCTCAGTTTATGGAGTCTTTGGATTATAGGCTTGCACCCCTTTGCCTGGTTTGGTGGGCTACTCTTCTGCGGAACAGGATATTGTTATTTGTAGGTCACCAGATGTTCTGGGTTGTGTAAATTAAAGAAAAGCTACTGAATAGAAAATTGGTATTAATCATGTCTTTTTAGTTCTTTTCCTTAGGAACAGCTGATTCTGGTATATATCCTATTAGTTACATTTAAAATTGCTGTGACAAAACACCTAACCAAGACAAGTTAAGGAGAGATGGTTTGTTTTGGTCTATAATTTCGAGGGTACTGTCCATCATGGCAGGGAAGTTCTGACAAGGTGGCAAGAGTGCCTTTGCTGTGGCAGCAGGAGCGTGAGGCAGCTGCTCACATGGCATCCAGTCAGGAAGCAGAGAGAGAGAGAGAGAGAGATGAATGCTGTTGCTCAGCTCGCTTTCTGCTTTTTATTCATCCCAGGACCCCAACCCATGGGATGGTGCTGCCCACATTCAGGGTGATTTTCTTCCATTAAACCTTTCTTGAAATGCCCTCATAGACAGACTTGAATGTATGTCTCCTAGGTGATTCTAAAAATCCAGTCAAGTTGACAGTGAAGGTTAGCCATTTTAGTAACAAAAGGTGTCTTTCCTCAGAGAATAGGAAAGACAGCAAAAGGCTACTTTACCCCAAATGACTGGAAGCCTCTGAGACACAGAAAAGCAACATACCCTGGAGGAGAGGAAGGATGACCTCTGGAGAAAAGGTTTGAACCCATTAAAGGGCTTCAGCAGAGGTGTCATCTGCAGTAAAGCTGGTAGGAGACTAAGTACTGCCTG
The DNA here is from genome assembly GCA_009823505.1 of Rhizomys pruinosus. NCBI lineage: Eukaryota > Metazoa > Chordata > Mammalia > Rodentia > Spalacidae > Rhizomys > Rhizomys pruinosus. The sequence continues at coordinate 353,371 of VZQC01006290.1, read as the reverse complement.
CTGTGTGAGTAGACACAGCTGGGGTTGGGGACTGGAGAGGTGGCTCAGTGGTTAAGAATCCTGGCTGCTCTTGCAGAGGACCTGGGTTCAGTTCCCAGCACCCATATGGCAGCTAACAACAGTCTGTAACTCTAGTTTCTCTTCTGGCCTCCATGAGCACTGTATGACATGGGTGCACTTACATATGTGTAGGCAATAAACTTATACACAGACGTAAATAAAAATAAAACCCCCAATTTTTATTACATTTGTTGACTTAGTGTGCATGTATGTACATTTGCACATATGCACTGTGGAAGTCAGAGGACAATTTTCAGAAGTCGGTTCTCTCCTTCCACTGTGTGGATCCTGTCTTGGGATTGAATGCAGATCTTCCATCAGGGTAGGTGGCACATGACCTCACCCACTAAACCTATCTGCAGACCCTGTAGTACTTAAAGAATCAATATTGGCATTTCTCAGTTTAAGTTAGACTTTTTCCATTCACACCTTTCATGAACTAAATACAACACTGTATTCACAATCTACGGGCTTGAGAGAAGCTGGCTGCCAGCCGCGAGGCCCAGAGCTGTCAGGCAAGATAAGCGTCACCAGTTCACGAGCACAGTCCAGGGCTTTGTTTCCTTGTGTTTGTGAGACTTTTGCTGATAGACTCTGAGCCCAGATTGCACAAAATGTTTGTATTTGGTCTTGCATCACATAAAAGAAAATTTTTTCCAGTAATCTGTTTCATCAGGGATGTGGAGAAGTCACTGCATGTATGTATATGTCTGTGGGCTTGTGTGTGCCACTGGTGCAGGAAACACTGGTGGGAGCCAGTCTGTTCTTTCCTTACGTAAGGGGGATTCTGGGGATCAAACTAGGGTTGCGAGGCTTGATGGCGGGTGCCTTTATCCACTGAGTAATCCCCATCCCTTCTCAAGGCTTAATTCTTGTTAAAAATTTTTAATTAAAAAATAACAATATTATTTTTGTTTTGCAGGCAAAACACTCAAAAAACAAAAATAAATTAAAAAGAGTTGGGGCTGGGGAGATGACTCTGTGGGTAAAGCACTTGAGAACCTGAATTCGGAACCCCAGCACCCATACAAAAGCTGAGTGCGGGGGCTGGAGAGATGGCTTGGTGATTAAGAATACTGGCTGCTCTTGCAGAGGAACCAGGTTCGGTTCCCAGAACTGAGTTCCAGGGATCCAATACCCTCTTTGTCCTCTGTGGACATTGCACACACAGGTACACTTGCATACACGCAGACAGAACACGTACTGAGTATAGCAGTAGCCCCAGTTCTGGGAGTGGAGAGGCAGGAGGGTCGGGGGGTGGACACAGGTGGATGGGGTGGAGGGGGTGGACACAGGTGGATGGGGTGGAGGGGCTGAACACAAGTGGATGGAGTGGTGGTGGTGAAGTCTTGCTTGTTGTTTCTGCTCTTTTAAGTGCTAGGATGTTCAGGGAGCTGTTGGCTTTCTAGTGGTCATGCAAGGTTGATGACCTCACACCTGGATCTGTGCTTGGAAGCTGCTGGCCTCTCTACACACACCCACGAAGCTGATGGCTTTGCGGGCAAATCTGTGGCTGGGTGGGGGATAACTCCCCAGCCACACCAGGCCAAGAAACTGCTGGTTTCCCTGGCCCCCATGCATGCAAGATCCCTTGGCCTCAGGCTGTTAGCCTTTGTAATCACCCAAACAATCGTGGGAACCAGCCCCACATCTGCACAAGACAGAAAGCTGACATATTTAATAGTTCCATGATCACTCTGATATCTCAGAGGTCTACAGCTAATAGTAAGGCTTGTAGGAATTCTCTTTATCCAAGCACGGCAAAGTGCTATATAGGGTTCGGACAGGCCACTCCCACACTGTGTGACATCACTATATAGGGTTCAGACAGGCCACTCCCACACCATGTGACATCACTATATAGGGTTAGGACAGGCTACTCCCACACTGTGTGACATCACTATATAGGGTTAGGCCAGGCCACCCCCACACTGTGTGACATCACTATATAGGGTTCAGACAGGCCACTCCCACACCATGTGACATCACTATATAGGGTTAGGACAGTCCACTCCCACACTGTATGACATCACTATATAGGGTTTGGACAGGCCACTCCCACACTGTGTGACATCACTATATAGGGTTAGGACAGTCCACTCCCACACTGTGTGACATCACTATATAGGGTTAGGACAGTCCACTCCCACACTGTGTGACATCACTATATAGGGTTAGGACAGGCCACTCCCATGCTGTAATGAGATCATTTCCCAGTAGCCAATGCCAGACCACCATACCATCGTGCATTGCCCCCACCTTGTGGGGTGGACCCAGAGGCCTCCTGCCGGCTCCTGATCTTAAAACATGCTAGCTGAAGTGTTAGCAGACACCCACCCAGGCTTCTGCATGCCCAGACTTGCTAGCCAGACAGTTTAGTAGATAAGCTTCAGGTCCATTGAGAGACTCTGTTTCAAAAACAAATAGGGAGCTGGGCATGGTGGCACATGGCTGTAATCTCAGCACTGGGGGGAGTCAGAGGCAGGCAGATATTTGTCTGGAAGTTTAGGGCCAGCTTGGTCTACATAGTGAGTAGCCAGACAAGGCTACATAGTGAGATCCTGTTCCAAAAACACAAAAAACACATTAAAGTGGAGACGTGATTGAGGAAGACATGGAAGTTGATCTCTGGCCTTCACATGTGCCTGCATGGGCCAGCACACTTGCACACACACAGACACAGACAGACAGACACACACACAGAGACACATAGACACACAGACACAAAGACACATAAGACACATAGACACACAGATGCACATACACAGATACACACACACACACACACACACATACACAAAGACAGGAAGACCTTGTCTGCTCTTTTCTAGGCCATTTATTTGCTGTGTTTTAAGGAGTGAAATGCTGACTCCCTTTGCAAAAAGAGCAGAGTTGCTTATAGTTCTCTACAAGCGTCTTCCAAAAGCTTGTATTTATTAAGTTTTAAAATTTATTTGTATTTTATGTGTATGTATGAGTGGTCTGCCTGCATGCCTGTGCACCCATGGGCAATGCCTACGGAGGCCAGAGAGGGGATTGGATCCTCTAGAACTGGAGTTATGGACGGTTGTGAACTGCCATGTGGTTGCTGGGAACTGGACCTGGTCCTCTGCAAGAGCAGCCAGTGCTCTTAACTGCTAAGCCATTTCCCCACCCCCATGTTTGGTATTTTTTTACTGCAGCATAAGCCTTTCTGGTGTCCACCTGGCTACTGTGACTTTAGGGGCCTGAGGTAACTCTTCCTCGAGAGCCATGCTGCAGACGGTGCCCTGATCTGAGCTCCTTTTCTCTGACCCACAGTTCTGTCTTCTGGCAGCATTCATTCCATAGCTGAGTTAATTTACTGCTTCTCAGTCCAGATCCGGGAGAACCTTCTCTGAGGACTGTCTCAGGCCTTCCCTTCCCTGCTTCCTGCCTGCTTGCATTGGGGTTCCTGCTGGTGGACGAGACTTTAGTTGAATCAACCAAGTCACCTGTGATGAGAATGCTAGGGCTAGGGTTGCATTGTAAGGTGTCAGACCCTTGCATATAAGTGAGGGTGCAATTTCAGGGATAGCCGAAGACACTCTGGGCCTAGCTGTGGGCTTCCTATAACTGCATCCTCTAACTGGCACCTTATTTGATTTCATGGTATTTGAACAGAGGAGCCATACAAAGTGGTCGCTAGATGGCGCCAGATCCCTAATGCGACTTTGACAATTCCCAAGGCAGGGTTTGGGAGAGGAAGCTGCATGTGGTAAGGATCCACAGTGGGCAACCTCAGGCAAAGGCCTTGGCTGAGAGGTGGGGAGGGGTGGATGGGTGCAGGGGTTTAATTTTGCCTTGATTTATCCATCCTGAGTTCACATTTTAGAAGATCACCTCAAGCAAGTTGCACACTCGTTCTGTATGCGTGGACCGAATCTAGAGCCTCACACACGTTAGGCAAGCACCTATGTCAATGAATTTGATCTAATCTCTCCCCTTCCTCCACCGTCCTTCCCCCTTTTCTTCCATTTCCTCTCCTTCCTCTTCCTCCTCCTTTTCCCCCCTCCTTTATTATTTGGAGGCTCATTGTAGCCCAGGCTATTCTTGAACTTGCAGTGATCCTCCCACCTTGGCTTCCTGAGTAGCTGGTATTGCAGGCTTGCATGACCAGGCTCTATTGGGCCCCTCTTGTCAGTTTGTCCAAATTTTTTTCATGGAGAGTTTTGGTCTTTGGGTACCAAGATTTCCTAGTGTGTAGGATTGAGAATGTCAAGGCTGCACTCTGTGCAGTGTGGGAAGACAGAGAGAGTGTCTGGACCCTGCACCCTTGGCTCTTGCAATAACCTTTGTTAGAGGAATCATCGTTCACCATCTCCAACCTACTTTTTTTTTTAAATTAATTTTATTTATTTCTGTATGTGTATGAATGTACTGTCTGCATGCAAGTCTGTGCACCCATGTCGTGCAACGCCGCGGAGTTCAGAAGAGGGTCTCGGATTCCCCTGGAACTGGAGTTCTCCTGGAATTGGAGCTTCAGACGGTTCTCAGCCGCCATGTGGGTGCTGGGGATCGAACCTGGGTGCTCTGTAAGAGCGGTCGGCGCTCTTAACCGCTAGGCCATCTCTCCAGCCCCTCCAACCTACTTTTTAATCTCCAAGGGATTGGGTTGGAACTGAGGTGGGGGCAGAAACCTTTCCCATATTCCTCTACTTTTTCCTAACCTAGGTCTCCCTGGCTTTATTTATTGCAATGCAGTTTGCAACCCAGCTTAAAAGAATACAACTTTCCCCTTGAAAACTCATAAGGTAACCTGACCTAGAACTCAGTTGGTAGAGTTGTCTAGGATGCACGAGCACTGGTGCATTAATTACATTTTTGTTGCTGTGAGAACTCATAAAAGGAAGAGTTTGTTTGGTTTATGGTTCCAGTGGGCATAACAGTCCATCATGGTGGGGAGGGGTGGGAGCAGAGGTGGCAGAGCAGGAAGCTGAGGGAGACAGGAACTCTGGCAAGGCTTAAGAAGTCTCAAAGCCCTCTGTCAGTGACATGCTTCCTTCAGCAAGGCTGCACCTCCTACAACCTCCCCAAACAGCAGCACCATCAGCTGGGGACAAAATATCCAAATACTTGAAGCCTATGGGGGACATTCTCATTCAAACCACCACCTCACTTTGATCCTCGGCACTGAATAAATATAACATTGAATGTGGTGGTGCATGCCTGTAATTCCAGCATTTGGGAAGTAGAAGCAGGACTGTGTGCATGGGTGTACATGTATGTGCACATGTGTGCATAGTGTATACTGTGTGTGCAGGTGCACATACCTGTGCAGGTTCACATGCTCATGCTTGTGCATGTGTGCAGAGGTCAGAAGATGTCAGGTGTCCGGCTTCATCACTCTCTGCCTCATTCCCTTGAGACAGGGTGCATCACTGAACCTGGAGCTAGGCTGACCACACCATGGTCCTTCTCTCTCTGCCCCTGACAGACAGTGCTAGGGAAACAGGCTTGTACATCCACAACCAGTTTTTATTTAAAAAATTAGATTTATTTTCTTTTAATTCTATATGTATGAGTGTTTGGGTTGCATGTATATTAACTGCATCCATGTATGCAATGCTTACGGAGAACAGAAGAGGGTGTTGGCTCCCCTGGAACTGGAATTAGGGATGGGTGTTACCCACCATGGGAACCATACCCGGGTCCTCTGCAAGAACAGCCAGTGCTCTTTGTAGTTGAGCCAGCTGTCCGGCCCCCATACCCAGTTTTTGAGGTGCATGGTGGCGATTCATACTCAGGTCCTCATGGTGACACAGCCCTATGTACTTACCTTTGTGTGTGCATGCGTTCCTGTAGGCCAGAGTTTGACGTCAGTCAAGGTCTCTTAGTGACCCTGGTGCTCTCTCACTTGGCTGAGCTGACTGGTGACTGAGTGAGCTCTACAGCTTTCCTGTCTTTTTCCTCCCCTGTGTTGGGACTATAGTTGTACCCTGCCGTGACTGATTTTTACATGGGTGCTGGAGATCTGAACGCAGGTCTGCATGCAGCCATCTCCTTAGCTTTCTGGTTTTTTGAAATAAGCATACAAAGTGGTATGTTTGATTATGGCATTTTATTACATAACTTGTTTTTGTTGATTTTCCTCCACTCTTTAAAAACTTTATTATTATTATTTATTTATTTATTTTTGGTCTTTTTGAGACAGGGTCTCCTGTAGCCCCAGCTATCCTGGAACTCGCTCTGTAGACCAGGCTGGCCTTGAACTCACAAAGATCCGCCTCCCTCTGCCTTCCAAGTGCTAGGATTAAAGGTGTGCACCATCACACCCAGCTATTTATTATTTTTATCTTATGTGTATGAATGTTTTGCCTGGATGAATGTAAGTACGCCTGGATTGTGCAAGGCTTGCAGAGGCCAGAAGAGGGCATCAGATTACCTGAAGCTGGAGTTCTAGATGGCTGTTAGCTGCCATGTGCGTGCTCTGAGAACTGAATCTGGGTCCTCTGCAAGAACAAGCAGTGCTTGTAAGCGCTGAGCCATCTCTCAGCCCCTGCTCCTCCCCACCCCATCTACCCTTGTTCCCTTCCATGCCCAGTACTTGTTTTCCTTTCCACTTTCATGTCACACACTCTAACTCCTGTCTTCTCAAAACCTTTTTTCCTGCTCTTATAACCCCGTTTCTAATTTCACGACCTTTACACACACACACACACACACACACACACACACACAAACAGACACACGGACACACAGACACAGACACACAGACACACACACTTTTTTTGTCTTTTTGAAACCACACACAAAAATTTAAAGCTCGAATCCACATATGAGAGAAAACACTTGGTACTTGTCTTTATGATTGAGGCTGTTTTGTTTAATATCATCTCCAGATTCTCTGTGCTGATGGGATCACAGTTTTTCTGCTTTCTAGGTCCAGGCCCCATGCAGTTGTACCCAGTTCTGTGGGTAGATGTCTCCTGTTTCCCCTGCCACGTTCCTTTTGCTGATCTCCACACTTTCCCCATGTGTCCATCTCTCTCCCTAAAGCCCAGGGTGAAAAGGGGAGAAAGAGAAGAAAGAGCCTTTCTACCATTGTGGGGGGTTTTTGGGTATTTTTTCCTCCTTTTTTCTTATTCTTTTAATTCTATTCTTCATTCTTTGAGTATCCTTCCTCTGCCTCTCAAGTTCTATGATTATAGCATGAACACATTTGGTTTAAGACTTATTTATTTATTTAAATGTGTGTGAGTGTGTGTGCACGCGCGCGCATGCATGTTTGTGTGTGTGTGTGTGTGTGTGTGCGCGCGCATGCCTTCCGCAGCATGTACATGGAGGTCAGAGGACCCCTGTCAGGAATTGGTGCTCTCCTTCCACCATGTTGTGGGATTTTCAGTCAGAAAGAATTGTATCTGTACAAAAATACAGTAATAATATTCATTATAGAAAAAAAAACCTGACAAGAGATCCAGGGGGAAACGAACAGGAATACAGTAGCAAACGTGGGCAGTAACTTACCCTTCTCAGTCTATGGACAAAGCACAGAAGGAGTCATAGAAGCTATAGCTGAGGTGAATCGTCAAAGCCAGCTCACGCATACATGAGCTTGTTTCCATATGTGCACATGAGAGAATGCAGTGCATTCCCAACATTATTCCCCAGAGCATCTTTACTTTGAAACACTTGGCTTAATGAAGACAAACATAATCAAAGCTTATGATTGAGATTTTTATGTTTATCAAGGGACCTGTCCAATTTGCATTAAAAGTTGGACACACACACACACACACACACAGACACACACACGTCTTATAGTATAGTCTCACTAGATGTAGGAAGATATTTGTTAGTCAGTTATGGTGGCACAGGCCTGTAATCCCAGGACTTGGGAGGAGGAGGCAGGAACTCCTCCCCCCAAAAAAAGGACTGGGGAGATGGCTCAGTTTATAGAGTACTGAGTTAGATTCCCAAGAACCCATGCAAAAAGAAAGCTGGGCATGCTTGTAATCCCAGATTACAGACAGAGATGGGCAGATCCCTAGGGCATGTTGGCTAGCCAGCTTAGCTCACTTGGTGAGTTGCAGGCCAGCCTGAACCCTGTCTAAACCGACAAGATGGGTGGCTCCTGGGAAATGACACCCGAGGTTGACCTCTTATCTCTACATGTATGCCCACACATGTACACACTCACTGGTACACAGTATACCCATACACACATGAACATTCCCGTATATATACATACCCCCTCCATTAGTGGTGTTGAGTGGGTAGGTTGGAAAAGAACTGCCTTAGGTACTAGTAGCAGACCAGGCACTGAAGTGGCTTAAAACTGGTCTGTTTATTCTCTTTTCTATAAAAGTTCAGAGGGAAGCTTCCTGCGCTTTGGGCTTTCCCTTTGTAGCTGTATCTCTGGAGGGGATCCTGGCTGTAGTGATGGAAGAAGGAATGGGTGTGGAGGCAGGGGTCTCAGCTTTCATTGGGGCTCCTAAAATATGAGAGGATATGGGGCAGATTCCCATAGTGCTCTAAGCTTATTTGTCCCAAGAAGGGAAGACATTGTGAGGCTGCCATGAATTCTGGGAAGAAGGCTGCCTGAGGATATGAAAAACATGCATGCACATGCAATATATACCTACAACATTCACACATGTGCACACATGCATATACACAGATGTACACACATGCACATGTGTGCTGGATAGCTTTAGCGTCAACTTGACACACCTGGGTTGAGGGAGCCTCAATTGGGGAATTGGCTCCATTGGATTGGCCTGTGGCCACATCTGTGGAGTATTGTCTTGATGGTCAAGCAGTGTGGGAGGGTCCAGCCCACAATGAGTGGTGCCACCCTGGGCAGTTGTTGGGTACGGTATAAGAAGGCAGGCTGGGCATGAACCAGAGGAGCAAGCAAGCCAGTAAACAGCATTCCTCCATGGCCTGTGCTTCAGCTCCTGCCTTCAGGTTCCTGATCTGAATTCCTGCCTTGGGCTCCCTGAGAGACGAACTGTGACCCAGGAGATGTAAGCTGAATAAACCCTTTCCTCCCCAAGTTGGTGTCGGTCAGAGTGTTTTGTCACAGCAATGGAAGACAAACTAGAACAACATGCAATACATATATACAACATTCATACATGCACACACACAGATGTGCACACATGTACATGCAATACGCAACACAACATTCACACATGTGCACACATGCATGCACACAGATGTGCACACATGCACATGCAATACATATATACAACATTCATACATGCACACACACAGATGTCCACACATGCACATGCAATACATACATACAACATTCACACATGTGCACACATGCACACACACAGATGTACACATGCACATGCAATACATACATACAACATTCACACATGGTCACACACATACACACAGATGTACACAATGCACATATGCAACATTCACACATGCACACACATGTATACACAGATGTACACACATGCACATGCAGTATGTACATATGACATTCACACATGCACACACAGATGTACACACATGCACATGCAATACATGCATACAACATTCACACATGCACACACAGATGTACACACATGCACATGCAATACATGCATACAACATTCACACATGTGCACACACAGATGTACACACATGCACATGCAATACATACAACATTCACACACATGCACACATGCATACACACAGATGTACACACATACACAGGCAATACACATATACAACATTCACTCATGCACACACATGTCTACACACAGATGTGCACACATGCACATGCAATACATATATACAACATTCACACATGCTCACACATGCACACACAGATGTACACACATACATGGGCATGCACATATGTGCATATACATGCACACTCATGGACATGCAAACACATGCACATTCCAACACACATACCTGACAGTCTCACAGCACCTGCAGAATCAGTGGGGGGATGGGGAGAAGAAGCCGCCAGCAACTTCTCCTGGGAGCTGAAGCTAAAACATAAAGCTTCAGCTGGCTGAGGAAATTCCACCTGCAGCCCAGCCTGGCCCAGCTTACTTGTCTGGACTCAAGCTTTTGGCCTGGGCATTGGCCACTGCCCTTCTATGGCCAAGCAAAATCCACCTGTCGGGGATCCAGACCCCCAGGTCACACAGACTGGTGGCCAGCTGCAGGCCTCTGTCCAGTCAAAACCAGCTAGCCAAACCAACACACTTTCCAGGCTGGGTGGTCTGCAGAGCGACTTCTTTCCAGCCCAAACCCACTAGCGCCAACAGCGAGCCTTGTATCTAAAGGGCCAAGTTTATGCATGCAAAAATAACGGCCGGGGACTCTCCAAATGATGGTGAAAAGGAAATCCGTTTATTAGTCCACAACATTTTGTTTTTATTCCCAGAGTGACATATCTCAGGGCCTGGCTTCAGACCCCCGCCTCATGTTCTGTAAATATCTGGAGTACTTGTCAAAGGCTTTGCTTGCAAGGTGGTATCACTATCAAGGGTTTGCTGATGCACAGGCAAATCCTGCCTAAGGCCAGGTTTCAGTGTAAACAGACATGCACAAAGGAATCACATACCCAGATACAAGTGCTGGCATTAAAGGCGTGAGCTACCATGCCCAGCCTAACACTTCTCATTTTGAGTGAGCAGTTTTTTAAACAAGAAGCCATGTGTGGCTTCTTTGTGCTAAATTTCCTGCTTGTCTGTTTACCCTGAAACCTGCCCCTAGGCAGGATTCGCCTGCATTAGCAAACCTGCAAGACTGCTTTGGGATTAAAGGCACTCACACAGAACATGAGGTAGGGGGTCTGAAAGCAAGCCCTGAGATACTGTGTCACCCTGGGTATAAAAACAATACTGTGAATTAATAAGCAGGTTCTTTTTACCACCAGACAGGAACCTATAGCCATTATTATCGCCCATGTATTTTAGCCTATCAGGCTTGTGTGGTTTTTGCTAGTGGAATTTGGCTGGGGAAAATCAAGCAGATGCCAGCCTGGGAAGTCCAGTGAGTGCCATCAGCGCGATCACTGGTGTGTGGTGAGTGTGTGCCACAGGATTTAGGCTGTAGAGCACTAAGCAAGCAGCAGCCTGGGGTTAGGCTGTAAAGTGCTAAGCAAGTAGCAGCCTGGAGGATCTGGGAGTGCCCATAGGGCAGTGCCTGGTGTAGCTGTTAGATGAGACAGGTGGGCTTGGGAAAGGTTATCAGCTTTTGGCCCCAAGGTTTAGGACAGCTGCTGGTGGCTGCCTTGTGTCTTTTCCTTTTTCTCTGTAATCCAGTGGATGAGGTTGCGTCAACCTCCACGTGTGGCGGAGTGAACCCACATATATAAATAGATAGACAGATGACACATAGATAGCAAAACACCATCAAATGTAGGCTTATAAACATCCAGCAGGAACTGACTGGGGAAGTTGAGGCTTCCAGCTGGAGTTCTCTTTTGAGCCTTCTCTCCACGCTGAGCTTCCACGGCCGAACTTCTGGTGTTTCTTTCCCACTCCATGTGGCACTTTCATATCATGGGATAAACAGTAGTGACCTCTGTTGGAAATGGTTTATCTTCTAGCTTTTCTCAAGGGCGTGCTTCTTTTTTTTTTTTTTTAACTTTTGGGAAGTTTTGCTCTTCTGTTCTCTCCTTGTCACAGAGTCTGGGTAACAGCCTAGCCCTAGACAAGGGGCATTGGAGGACACTGTGAGACAGACATGCTTGGGTCTGGAGTGGAGGGGAGAGCAGTCCCAGTGCAGAGCCAACTCGGTGAGCTGAAACAGCACATGACAACTTACCATACAATGCACATTATAAACCCTCACTCTCCTTTGCGATGATCTCGAAAATCCCTGACTTGATTCACTTGGAGAACACACCCCTTTATCCTCAACAACAGAGTTATTCTCCAGAGCTCATGTCTTGAATGCAGGGTCGTGGTCTTCCAGTTGCAATTCTTTTATGCGGCAGGCAGGCTGCCAGGAATGAGAAGGAGAGGGCGAAGGAGTGGGTGGCTGCGGGAGGCAAGGCCAGCGCAAGAGCCCGGACCCTGCCAGCTCCATCCAGAGTGAAGGCTCTGCGCGGCCTCTTCTGGTCCGTGCTTCTGCTTGGAGTTGCCAGGACAACGCAGGTGAGTTCATGGGCAGAGGGCAGCTGGGCTGGCTCACACCTGCGGACAGTGCTGGTAGAGCCTGCCTGGGCTCTGAAGAGCTGTCTGTGGGGAGATGCATGCATGAATTGCCTAGGGGATAGCTCTGAAAGTCACATGGAATCTGGAAGCCGGGATGTGTTATAGACTTTCCATTTCTGTGGACGTTGGTGTTGCTGCTTCCCAGCCACACTGTGAAGAGATGCATCTAGAATGTTCTCTAGGCTAGGTGGCAGAGTTGGGGGCAATGGTCCCACCTTCCTCACTGGTCCTTTTCTCTGTCACTCCTTAACTTTCCGGGGATAGATACAGCCATTTCTCTCCCAAAGAACCATGAAATGCCTTAAAAATTTGTTACTAAAATCATGATGGGATTTCTGAGTCTGTTTAGATCATTGAAAATCTGCTCGACTTCTGGGATTTCCTTTCTCCCATTTTTGGTTTTCATAGTTGTTGTTCCACTTATAATAAATAAATTTGTTTATTGTTTTCCTTTTTTTTTTTTTTTTTTTGAGGCCCAGTTTCATGTAACCCCAACTGGCCCTGAACTTGCTATATAACTGAGGACGACCTGGAACTTCTGATCCTCTTATTTCCACTTGCTGAGTGCTGGGCTTAGACGTGTGGATCACCAGGCCTGGTCTAAGCAGTGTTGTGGATTGCACCTAGGGCTGTGTGCATGCTAGGCAAGCACTCAATGACTGAGCTATAGCCCCAGCCCTATTTGCCTTTTGAAAATTAGTCTACAAGGCAATGGGTTTCATTACGGCATTTTCACGCCTATTTTGACTTTGTTACTTCTCCTCCCCCCACGCTCCTTCCTGTCCTCCCCTCCCCATTGGTTCCCGTTCTCCCTGCATTAACCTGCACTTTGCTTTCATATGACCTGTGTCCATTCCCTTCTTTCCTCACGCTCCTAAGATGTCTTCCCCCTTGTAGTTTTGTACTTTTTGTTTCTCCTCATAGTCTCCTAGTTTCATGATATACCGTCCACACACACACACACACACACACACACACATCCATATGTATATATATAAATTAAAATCTATGCTCTGCCAATGAAAGAAGACAGCATTTGTCATCCAGCTGGTCATATTCATCCTGCACCTCAGTATCACCCTCTTCCTGCTGCCCAGGACAGCTCCTTTCACACTGAACTGCTGCATCCGCCCTCCTGCGGAGCTGTGGCTGGTTTCTTCTGGATTCTTCCACAGGTTGTTTCTGATTCCTTGTCCCCTTCACTTTGGAAGCCACAGGGTGCTCCCTTGTGTGATAGAGTGTTGGGGAAACTTGGAGTTTATCAACTGGCCAACTTCTTGATAAAGCCTGCCCTTTCGAAGAATCAGATGCCTGCTCCCTGAGCCATGCCCCTAGCCCCTCACTGGGGGATTCTAAGTACAGTGCTCTACCACTAAGCAAAACCCCCCATCCTCTCACTGGGAGATTCTAGGGAAGGGATCTACAGCTGAGCCATATGCCCAACCTCTACCAGATTCCAGCATCTGTCTTCATGGAGGACACCATACAATCATGGGGGAGTGAGAACGGTGAGATGTGTAAATCTTTGGGATAGATGGTGATGGTTAGAAACAGTTGCTGGGCTCTGAAGATTTATTTATTTTTAATTTTCATAAATTGTTAAATGTTTTTTAAAGAATTTATTTACTTTTGTATGTGTATGAATGTACTCTCTGCATGTAGGTTTGTGCACCCGTGTCTTGCAATGCCACACAAGTAGGAAGAGGGTGTCAGATTCCCCTGGAACTGGAGTTAAAGACAATTCTCAGCCACCATGTGGGTGCTGGGGATCAAACCCGGGTCCTCTGCAAGAACCGTTGGTGCTGTTAACCACTAGGCCATCTCTCCAGCCCAATTTTCATAAATTTTTAATTGAATTTTTTTGCTGGGTCTTTTTGACACAGGGTCTCTCTATAGCCCCAGCCATCCTGGAACTCACTCTGTAGACCAGGCTGGCCTTGAACTCACAGAGATCTCCCTGCCTCTGCCTCTCAAGTGCTGGGATTAAAGGTGTGTGAATGTCCCAATCAACCTTAATCATCTTTGTACTCCCTTCCCTGTTGGTACACTCCCATAGCCCCCAGCCCCCTGCACATCAGAATCAATACATTCTGTCATTTGTATTAAGGGCATTGTGTCATTAGTGTCCCCAGATGTTCCTCAGTGAAAGTTCATCTACTGAGATCTAGTCAGCCCATCTGTAGTCCCTTGCTTTATGAAGACCAGCTCTACCTCACCCAGAAGTAATCAGCTGCCAATATTTCTTCAGCTAAGATTGGGGTCTGCTGCCTATTTCCCCAGTTCTATGCTGGGATTTTGCCTGGTTGTGTTTGCATGGGTCTCGTGCATGCAATGCTGACACCATGGCTGTAGGTTCATATGGGCTGGCTTCCGNGGGGAGGGGGCAAGAAGGAAAGCAGGGAGGAAGCAGAAGATGGTCCCCAAGATGGCGGTGATCCAAAACGGATCAAAGAAAGATCCAGGAGCAGCGTCAGTGAGCAAACTCATTTGCAGGGGTTTTAAGCACTTGTATAGCAGTTTTGGTGGGCTCTTTGACCAGGACGTGGGCGGGACAGAGGGCAAGCCAAAGTGTGTTCTGCAACAGCTAAATTGGGGTTTTTTTGTTTGTTTGTTTTTGTTTTGTTTTGTTTTTGTGGTTTTTTGGGGTGGGGGGGTCTTTTTGAGACAGGATCTCCCTGTAGCTCCTGCTGTCCTAGAACTCACTATGTAGACCAGGCTGGACTTGAACTCACAAAGATCTGCCTGCCTCTGTCTCCCAAGTGCTAGGATTAAAGGCAAGGCATATGTCACCATGCCTGGCTCTTTTTTTTTTTTTTTTGTATGTGTATGAATGTACTGTCTGCATGTAGGTCTGTGCACCCATGTCGTGCAATGCCATGGAGGTCAGAAGAGGGTGTGGGATTCCCCTGGAACTGGAGTTAAAATGGTTCTTAGCTGCCACGTGGGTGCGGGGAGTCGAACCTGGGTCCTCTGCAAGAGCAGTCGGTGCTCTCAACTGCTAGGCCATCTCTCCAGCCCTGAGGGAGCTTCATTAATGAGAGTTGAGAGATTCATTAGTGTCCTCTTTACCCCTTTTTCTAATGTTCCATGAGACTTAGGTGTAGAGGTTGCATTGTAGATGTGCCACTTAGGTTTGGGCAATTCATAGACAGTGTCTGTGTGTGACCAGTTGTGTTACTAGTCTGTAACAGTCTCTATCTGGTGCAAAAACAGCTTCTTCGATGAATGGTGACTGGGATATTTGTCCATAAATATAAAGATATATATATTTTGCACATAGTAAGAAATTACATTAGTCTAGGGATATGACAGTCTTGGTTTTTTTTCTCCTAAGATCTATGACCTCTTCAGCCACATGTATTTGGCTATATTACAGTTCCACACATGGGTTTCCTACCACTGAGTGGGCTTTAAGTCCAAGCAGGTAGCTGTTGATTGCCTTCAAGATAAAGTGCCACGACTGCACCAATATCACATGCTGTGTTGGTCACTGATGTGGTTGTTTGGCGTTGAAGCTGGAGCTGACCATCGATTGCTGTTCTCCCTTAGCAGCTTGCACAGTGCTCTCCAAAGCTATGAGAACGAGCCTTCAGAGGAAGTGGTTTCCAGGTCAGTTCCAGCTCCATGGTCCAAATCCTGTGTCTGAAGTAAGTCCTGTCTTCAGCAATAGTGTCTTACCTTCAAGTTCTGGGAAGCAATCGATGGCTGTGGCAATAGCCTGTGTAATTTTAGGACTCTCTTAGACTACCCTGGCCAATAACCCAAAGAAGGTTTCTTCTGTCTGGCACACTGATGAGTGGAGAAAGAAAATGTGGTACATTTACACAATGGAGTTACACTCAAGAGTAAAGAAAGATGAAATTTGTAGGAAATGAATGGAACTAGCAACTGTTCAGCTATACACATGGACTCATGTAGAGATATTGTATGTATAATCTGTCATTAGGTTGTTGGACTATTATGATTCTATCTCTCTCTCTCTCTTGCACTAGCTAGGGATTATTTATCCTCTCTCTCCCTCTCTCTCTCTCTCTCTCTCTCTCTCTCTCTCTCTCTGTCTAACCTTCCCTCCATGCCCTCCCCATTTAAAGTATCCCCATTTTCCCATTTCTCCCTTGGTAATACCAGTCTCTTATGGTCCCATCTCTCTTGAGCTCCCTCTTTCCCTTTATCCCAAAGTTGCTTGTATAACCCTCCCTCCCCTTCCCATTTAAATACCCCATTTGATCCATTTCTCCCTTAGTAACCCCTGTCTCCTACTGCTCTTGTCTCTCAGGTTCCTTCTTTCCCTTTACCTCCCTGGTTCCCTTTCATTTTTCCTGCTTCCTGCAGTTACACCAGGATCCATTCTCACATATATAAGAATTGGTGCTAGGACCCACAAATGAGGGAAAACATACATTGTTTGTTTTTCTGAGTGTGTGTTACTTCACCTTAGTTTTCTTTTTTCTAAATTTTTTTAAAATTTTATTTATTTTTGTATGTGTATGAATGTACTGTCTGCATGTAGGTCTGTGCACCCATGTCGTGCAATGCTGCGGAGGTCAGAAGAGAGGGTCTTGGATTCCCCTGGAACTGGAGTTCTCCTGGAACTGGAGTTACAGA
The DNA here is from genome assembly GCA_009823505.1 of Rhizomys pruinosus. NCBI lineage: Eukaryota > Metazoa > Chordata > Mammalia > Rodentia > Spalacidae > Rhizomys > Rhizomys pruinosus. The sequence continues at coordinate 336,566 of VZQC01006290.1, read as the reverse complement.
CGGTTCTCAGCTGCCATGTGGGTGCTGGGGATTGAACCCGGGTCCTCTGCAAGAGTAGTCAGTGCTCTCAAATGCTAGGCTATCTCTCCAGCCCCCATCTTAGTTTTCTAGTTCTCCTGCAAATTTCATGATTTCATCTTTCTTTACTGCTGAGTAGAACTCCATTGTGTAAATGTACCACATTTTCATTATCCACTCATCAGTTGAGGGACACTTAGGTTGCTTTCATCTCTCAGCAGGGAAGTAGCTTGGTCTTGGAAATCCAAGGCAAGGTGGGGGTGGGGACAGCCAGTTAGAAGGATGGTCTCAGGAGTCCAAAGGCAAGGTGAGGGTGTGGACACCCGAAGGCTCTCACAAACTAGACTGAAGATTTGAGCTGGTCTGAGTTCGGGGATCAGGATGCAATGTGTGTGTGGGTGTCTGGACTAAGAGGGTAGTCCAGAGGTCTGGGGTGATAAGAGCAAAAGCAGGCCTGTGCCTAAGGCTAGAAAGGGAACCCGATGTGGGCTGAAGATTTCTGATTAGGACAGAGATAAGGATGGCAAAATTGGTGTTTTGTCCATAGAACTGAGAGAGTTCTGAAACTTTTCTTTGATCTTGGTTACTTCTTACATGAGGGAGATAAATGCCAAAGAACAATGGCAACAAGGAGCAGAGATTTGAATTTCTACTCTCATTTATTGCCGTGGCCCCAAACCCTACAGCATCTAATTATAGCGCATTCTTGTTCCTAAGCTGGTAAGGTCTAAGGAGCTTTAGACTAGAGTAAGTGTTGACACTCACTGCTGACCCATGCTTCCCTAGCACTCTAACCTGAGCACATCTCCCAGCTTACTACCAGCCCAACATGACTGTGAGCATCCGAGAGCGTGGGACCAGAGAAAAGCAGGCAGCAAGAGAGCCACACCTGCTGTGATGCTTATTTTTTTAAATTATTTATTTTTTATTTTTATTTTTATGTTTTTATTAATTTTATGTATTTCTGTATGTGTATGAATGTACTGTCTGCATGCAGGTCTGTGCACCCGTGTCGTGCAATGCCGCAGAGGTCAGAAGAGGGTGTTGGATTCCCCACACATCATACATGCACACACACAGATGTGCACACATGTACATGCAATACGCAACACATTCACACATGTGCACACATGCATGCACACAGATGTGCACACATGCACATGCAAATATATAACACATTCCCAAATGCACACACACAGATGTCCACACATGCACACTGCAATACATACATACAACATTCACACCTGTGCACACATGCACACACACAGATGTACACATGGCACATGCAATACATACATACAACATTCACACAAGGTCACACACATACACACAGATGTACACAATGCACATATGCAACATTCACACATGCACACACATTTATACACAGATGTACACACATGCACATGCACGTATGTACATATGACATTCACACTGCACACACCAGATGTACACACATGCACATGCATACATGCATACAAACATTCACACATGCACAACAGATGTACACACATGCACATGCAATACATACAACATTCACACACACACACATGCATACACACAGATGTACACACATACACAGGCAATACACATATACAACATTCACTCATGCACACACATGTCTACACACAGATGTGCAACATGCATGCATACTATATATACAACATTCACACATGCTCACACATGCACACACAGATGTACACACATACATGGGGCCATGCACATATGTGCATATACATGCACACTCATGGACACAAACACATGCAATTCCAACACACATACCTGACAGTCTCACCGCACCTGCAGAATCAGTGGGGGGATGGGGAGAAGAAGCCACCAGCAGCTTCTCCTGGGAGCTGAAGCTAAAACACAAAGCTTCAGCTGGCTGTGGAAATTCCACCTGCAGCCCAGCCTGGCCCGGCTTACTTGTCCAGACTCAAGCTTTTGGCCTGGGCATTGGCCACTGCCCTTCTAGGGCCGAACAAAATCCACCTGTTGGGGATCCACACCCCCAGGTCACACAGACTGGTGGCCAGCTGCAGGCCTCTGTCCAGTCAAAACCAGCCAGCCAAACCAACACATACTTTCCAGGCTGGTGGTCTGCGAGAGCGACCTCTTTCCAGCCCAAACCCACTAGCGCCAACAGCGAGCCTTGTATCTAAAGGGCCAAGTTTATGCATGCAAAAATAACTGCACGGACTCTCCAAATGATGGTGAAAAGGAAATCCGTTTATTAGTCCACAACATTTTGTTTTTATTCCCAGAGTGACATATCTCAGGGCCTGGCTTCAGACCCCCGCCTCATGTTCTGTAAATATCTGGAGTACTTGTCAAAGGCTTTGCTTGCAACGTGGTATCACTATCAAGGGTTTGCTGATGCACAGGCAAATCCTGCCTAAGGCCAGGTTTCCAGTGTAAACAGACATGCACAAAGGAATCACATACCCAGATACAAGTGCTGGCATTAAAGGCGTGACGCACCATGCCCAGCCTAACACTTCTCATTTTGAGTGAGCAGTTTTTTTAACCAAGAGCCATGTGTGTGGCTTCTTTGTGCTAATTTCCTGCTTGTCTGTTTACCCTGAAACCTGCCCCTAGGCAGGATTCGCCTGCATTAGCAAACCTGCAAGACTGCTTTGGGATTCAAAGGCACTCACACAGAACATGAGGTAGGGGGTCTGAAAGCAAGCCCTGAGATACTGTGTCACCCTGGGTATAAAAACAATACTGTGAATTAATAAGCAGGTTCTTTTTACCACCAGACAGGAACCTATAGCCATTATTATCGCCATGTATTTTAGCCTATCAGGCTTGTGTGGTTTTTGCTAGTGGAATTTGGCTGGGGAAAATCAAGCAGATGCCAGCCTGGGAAGTCCAGTGAGTGCCATCAACTGGTGTGTGGTGAGTCGTGTGCTTAGCAGAGATTTAGGCTGTAGAGCACTAAGCAAGCAGCAGCCTGGGGTTAGCTGTAAAGTGCTAGCAAGTAGCAGCCTGGAGTATCGGGAGTGCCATTAGGGCACTGCCTGGTGTAGTTGTTAGATGAAGACAGGTGTGGTGGAAAGGTTATCAGCTTTGGCCCCAAGGTTTAGGACAGCTGCGGGTGCTGCCTTGTGTCTTTTCCTTTTTCTCTGTAATCCAGTGGATGAGGTTGCGTTCAACCTCCACGTGTGGCGGAGTGAACCCACATATATAAATAGATAGCAAGATGACACATAGATAGCAAAACACTCATCAAATGTAGGCTTATAAACATCCAGCAGAACTGACTGGGGAAGTTGAGGCTTCCAGCTGGAGTTCTCATTTGAGCCTTCTCTCCACGCTGAGCTTCCACGGCCGAACTTCTGGTGTTTCTTTCCCACTCCATGTGGCACTTTCATATCATGGGATAAACAGTAGTGGACCTCTGTTGGAAATGTGTTTATCTTCTAGCTTTTCTCAAAGGGCTTGCTTCTTTTTTTTTTTTTTAACTTTTGGGAAGTTTTGCTCTTCTGTTTCTCCTTGTCACAGAGTCTGGTAACAGCCTAGCCCTAGACAAGGGGCATTGGAGGACACTGTGAGACAGACATGCTTGGGTCTGGAGTGGAGGGGAGAGCAGTCCCAGTGCAGAGCCAACTCGGTGAGCTGAAACAGCACATGACAACTTACCATACAATGCACATTATAAACCCTCACTCTCCTTTGCGATGATCTCGAAAATCCCTGACTTGATTCACTTGGAGAACACACCCCTTTATCCTCAACAACAGAGTTATTCTCCAGAGCTCATGTCTTGAATGCAGGGTCGTGGTCTTCCAGTTGCAATTCTTTTATGCGGCAGGCAGGCTGCCAGGAATGAGAAGGAGAGGGCGAAGGAGTGGGTGGCTGCGGGAGGCAAGGCCAGCGCAAGAGCCCGGACCCTGCCAGCTCCATCCAGAGTGAAGGCTCTGCGCGGCCTCTTCTGGTCCGTGCTTCTGCTTGGAGTTGCCAGGACAACGCAGGTGAGTTCATGGGCAGAGGGCAGCTGGGCTGGCTCACACCTTCGGACAGTGCTGGTAGAGCCTGCCTGGGCTCTGAAGAGCTGTCTGTGGGGAGATGCATGCATGAATTAGGGGATAGCTCTGAAAGTCACATGGAATCTGGAAGCCGGGATGTGTTATAGACTTTCCATTTCTGTGGACGTTGGTGTTGCTGCTTCCCAGCCACACTGTGAAGAGATGCATCTAGAATGTTCTCTAGGCTAGGTGGCAGAGTTGGGGGCAATGGTCCCACCTTCCTCACTGGTCCTTTTCTCTGTCACTCCTTAACTTTCCGGGGATAGATACAGCCATTTCTCTCCCAAAGAACCATGAAATGCCTTAAAAATTTGTTACTAAAATCATGATGGGATTTCTGAGTCTGTTTAGATCATTGAAAATCTGCTCGACTTCTGGGATTTCCTTTCTCCCATTTTTGGTTTTCATAGTTGTTTCCACTTATAAATAATAAATTCTTTTTATTGTTTTCCTTTTTTTTTTTTTTTTTTGAGGCCAGTTTCATGTAACCCCAACTGGCCCTGAACTGCTATATAACTGAGGACGACCTGAACTTCTGATCCTCTATTTCCATCATTGCTGAGTGCTGTGGCTTAGACGTGTGGATCACCAGGCCTGGTCTAAGCAGTGTTGTGGATTGCACCTAGGGCTGTGTGCATGCTAGGCAAGCACTCAATGACTGAGCTATAGCCCCAGCCCTATTTGCCTTTTGAAAATTAGTCTACAAGGCAATGGGTTTCATTACGGCATTTTCACGCCTATTTTGACTTTGTTACTTCTCCTCCCCCACGCTCCTTCCTGCCCTCCCCTCCCCATTGGTTCCCGTCCTCCCTTCATTAACCTGCACTTTGCTTTCATATGACCTGTGTCCATTCCCTTCTTTCCTCACGCTCCTAAGATGTCTTCCCCCTTGTAGTTTTGTACTTTTTGTTTCTCCTCATAAGTCCTCGACAGTTTCATGATATACGTCCACACACACACACACACACCACACACACACATCCATATGTAATATATAAATTAAAATCTATGCTCTGCCAATGAAAGAAGACAGCATTTGTCATCCAGCTGGTCATATTCATCCTGCACCTCAGTATCACCCTCTTCCTGCTGCCCAGGACAGCTCCTTTCACACTGAACTGCTGCATCCGCCCTCCTGCGGAGCTGTGGCTGGTTTCTTCTGGATTCTTCCACAGGTTGTTTCTGATTCCTTGTCCCCTTCACTTTGGAAGCCACAGGGTGCTCCCTTGTGTGATAGAGTGTTGGGGAAACTTGGAGTTTATCAACTGGCCAACTTCTTGATAAAGCCTGCCCTTTCGAAGAATCAGATGCCTGCTCCCTGAGCCATGCCCCCTAGCCCCTCACTGGGGGATTCTAAGTACAGTGCTCTACCACTAAGCAAAACCCCCCATCCTCTCACTGGGAGATTCTAGGGAAGGGATCTACAGCTGAGCCATATGCCCAACCTCTACCAGATTCCAGCATCTGTCTTCATGGAGGACACCATACAATCATGGGGGAGTGAGAACGGTGAGATGTGTAAATCTTTGGGATAGATGGTGATGGTTAGAAACAGTTGCTGGGCTCTGAAGATTTATTTTTTTTAATTTTCATAAGTGTTAAATGTTTTTAAGAATTTATTTACTTTGTATGTGTATGAATGTACTGCTCTGCATGTAGGTTTGTGCACCCGTGTCTTGCACATGCCACCAAGTAGGAAGAGGGTGTCAGATTCCCCTGGAACTGGAGTTAAAGAACAATTCTGAGCCACCATGTGGGTGCTGGGGATCAAACCCGGGTCCTCTGCAAGAACCGTTGGTGCTGTTAACCACTAGCCATCTCTCCAGCCCAATATTTTTAATATTTTATTTTAATTGAATTTTTTGCTGGGTCTTTTTGACACAGGGTCCCTCTAGCCCCAGCCATCCTGGAACTCACTCCTTGTAGACCAGGCTGGCTTGAACTCACAGAGATCTCCCTGCCTCTGCCTCTCAAGTGCTGGGATTAAAGGGTGTGAATGTCCCAATCAACCTTAATCATCTTTGTACTCCCTTCCCTGTTGGTACACTCCCATAGCCCCCAGCCCCCTGCACATCAGAATCAATACATTCTGTCATTTGTATTAAGGGCATTTGTGTCATGTAGTCCCCAGATGTTCCTCAGTGAAAGTTCATCTACTGAGATCTAGTCAGCCCATCTGTAGTCCCTTGCTTTATGAAGACCAGCTCTACCTCACCCAGAAGTAATCAGCTGCCAATATTTCTTCAGCTAAGATTGGGGTCTGCTGCCTATTTCCCCAGTTCTATGCTGGGATTTTGCTGTTGTTGTTTGCATGGGTCTCGTGCATGCATGCTGACACCATGGCTGTAGGTTCATATGGGCTGGCTGTCCAGGAACTTGTAGGAATCTATTTCCGGATGTCATGCACTTCCTCCCTGGCTCTTCCAGTCTTTTGCCTCTGTCTTCTGCATGTCCCTGAGGCCTGGTAGGTGAAGTTTAATATAGGAGTCCTGTCCAAGGACCCATATTCTGCAGAGTCTCTATGCTTTGGCCATTTGTGACTTTTGTGTTCCTGGCCTCTTTTGCATGAGGGAGCTTCATTTTTTTTTTTTTTTTTTTTTTTTGTCTTTTGAGACAGGATCTCCCTGTAGCTCCGCGTTTTGCCTGAACTCAACTAGTGTAACCAGGCTGGACTTGAAACTCACAAAGATCTGCCTGCCCTGCTCCCAAGTGCTAGGATTAAAGGCAAGGCATATGTCACCATGCCTGGCTCTTTTTTTTTTTTTTTGTATGTTGTATGAATGTAACTGTCTGCATGTAGGTCTGTGCACCCATGTCCGTGCAATGCCATGGAGGTCAGAAGAGGGTGTGGATTCCCCTGGAACGGAGAGTTAAAATGGTTCTTAGCTGCCACGTGGGTGCGGGGAGTCGAAACCTGGTCCTCTGCAAGAGCAGTCGGTGCTCTCAAACTGCTAGGCCATCTCTCCAGCCCTGAGGGAGCTTCATTAATGAGAGTTGATGAGATCATTAGTGTCCTCTTACCCCTTTTTCTAATGTTCCATGAGACTTAGGGTGTAGAGGTTGCATTGTAGATGTGCCACTTAGGTTTGGGCAATTCATAGACAGTGTCTGTGTGTGACCAGTTGTGTTATAGTCTGTAACAGTCTCTATCTGGTGCAAAAACAGCTTCTTCGATGAATGGTGACTGGGATATTTGTCCATAAATATAAAGATATATATATTTTGCACATAGTAAGAAAATTACATTAGTCTAGGGATATGACAGTCTTGGTTTTTTTTCTCCTAAGATTCTATGACCTCTTCATGCCACATGTATTTGGCTATATACAGTACCACACATGGGTTTCCTACCACTGAGTGGGCTTTAAGGTCCAAGGGTAGGTGTTGATTGCCTTCAAGATAAATGCCACGACTGCACCAATATCACATGCTGTGTTGGTCACTGATGTTGTTGTTTGCGTTGAAGCTGGAGCTGACCATCGATTGCTGTTCTCCCTGAGCAGCTTGCCAGTGCTCTCCAAAGCTATGAGAACGAGCCTTCAGAGGAAGTGGTTTCCAGGTCAGTTCCAGCTCCATGGTCCAAATCCTGTGTCTGAAGTAAGTCCTGTCTTCAGCAATAGTGTCTTACCTTCAAGTTCTGGAAGCAACATCGATGGCTGTGGCAATAGCCGTGTGTAATTTTAGGACTCTCTTAGACTACCCTGGCCAATAACCCAAAGAAGGTTTCTTCTGTCTGCCACCCACTGATGATGGAGAAAAGAAATGTGGTACATTTACACAATGGGTTACACTCAGGTAAAGAAAGATGAAATGAGGAATGAATGGAACTAGCATGTTCAGAGGGAAAGAAAAAGAAAGAAAAAGAAGATTAAGTGGATAAGGAATGATGGGAAGTAGGAAAGGATGTGAAGCTATACACATGGACTCATGTAGAATATTGAATGTCATAAAAATCATGTCATTAGAGTTGTTGGACTGATTATGATTCATAAAACTCCTCTCTCTCTCAGCCTGCACTAGCTAGGGATAGTTGTTCTCCTCTTCTCCACTCTCTCTCTCCTCTCTCGTCTCTCTCGTCTCCTCTCTCTCTCTCTGTAAATAACCTTCCCTCCATGCCCTCCCCATTTAAAGTATCCCCATTTCCCATTTCTCCCTTGGTAATACCAGTCTCTTATGGTCCCATCTCTCTTGAGCTCCCTCTTTCCCTTTATCCCAAAGTTGCTTGTATAACCCTCCCTCCCCTTCCCATTTAAATACCCCATTTGATCCATTTCTCCCTTAGTAACCCCTGTCTCCTACTGCTCTTGTCTCTCAGGTTCCTTCTTTCCCTTTACCTCCCTGGTTCCCTTTCATTTTTCCTGCTTCCTGCAGTTACACCAGGATCCATTCTCACATATATAAGAATTGGTGCTAGGACCCACAAATGAGGGAAAACATACATTGTTTGTTTTTCTGAGTGTGTGTTACTTCACCTTAGTTTTCTTTTTTCTAAATTTTTTTAAAATTTTATTTATTTTTGTATGTGTATGAATGTACTGTCTGCATGTAGGTCTGTGCACCCATGTCGTGCAATGCTGCGGAGGTCAGAAGAGAGGGTCTTGGATTCCCCTGGAACTGGAGTTCTCCTGGAACTGGAGTTACAGACGGTTCTCAGCTGCCATGTGGGTGCTGGGGATTGAACCCGGGTCCTCTGCAAGAGTAGTCAGTGCTCTCAAATGCTAGGCTATCTCTCCAGCCCCCATCTTAGTTTTCTAGTTCTCCTGCAAATTTCATGATTTCATCTTTCTTTACTGCTGAGTAGAACTCCATTGTGTAAATGTACCACATTTTCATTATCCACTCATCAGTTGAGGGACACTTAGGTTGCTTTCATCTCTCAGCAGGGAAGTAGCTTGGTCTTGGAAATCCAAGGCAAGGTGGGGGTGGGGACAGCCAGTTAGAAGGATGGTCTCAGGAGTCCAAAGGCAAGGTGAGGGTGTGGACACCCGAAGGCTCTCACAAACTAGACTGAAGATTTGAGCTGGTCTGAGTTCGGGGATCAGGATGCAATGTGTGTGTGGGTGTCTGGACTAAGAGGGTAGTCCAGAGGTCTGGGGTGATAAGAGCAAAAGCAGGCCTGTGCCTAAGGCTAGAAAGGGAACCCGATGTGGGCTGAAGATTTCTGATTAGGACAGAGATAAGGATGGCAAAATTGGTGTTTTGTCCATAGAACTGAGAGAGTTCTGAAACTTTTCTTTGATCTTGGTTACTTCTTACATGAGGGAGATAAATGCCAAAGAACAATGGCAACAAGGAGCAGAGATTTGAATTTCTACTCTCATTTATTGCCGTGGCCCCAAACCCTACAGCATCTAATTATAGCGCATTCTTGTTCCTAAGCTGGTAAGGTCTAAGGAGCTTTAGACTAGAGTAAGTGTTGACACTCACTGCTGACCCATGCTTCCCTAGCACTCTAACCTGAGCACATCTCCCAGCTTACTACCAGCCCAACATGACTGTGAGCATCCGAGAGCGTGGGACCAGAGAAAAGCAGGCAGCAAGAGAGCCACACCTGCTGTGATGCTTATTTTTTTAAATTATTTATTTTTTATTTTTATTTTTATGTTTTTATTAATTTTATGTATTTCTGTATGTGTATGAATGTACTGTCTGCATGCAGGTCTGTGCACCCGTGTCGTGCAATGCCGCAGAGGTCAGAAGAGGGTGTTGGATTCCCCTGGAACTGGAGTTCTCCTGGAATTGGAGTTTCAGACGGGTCTCAGCTGCAATGTGGGTGCTCGGGATCGAACCCGGGTCCTCTGCAAGAGCAGTCAGTGCTCTTAACTGCTAGGCCATCTCTCCAGCCCCTAATTAATTTTTTTTATGTGTATGAGTGTACTGTCTGGATGTAGGTTGGTGCACCCATGTTGTGCACTGCCTCAGGGGTCAGAAGTGGGCATCAGATTCCCCTGGAACTGGAGTTAAAGATGGTTCTTAGCCACCATGTGGGTGTTGGGAATTGAACCCGGGTCCTCTGCAAGAGCAGTTGGCGCTCTTAACCGCTGAGCCATCTCTCCAGCCCCGTGATGGTTAGTTTTAATTTTCAACTTGATGCAACCTAAATCACTTGGGAAGAGAGTCTTGATGAGGATTGTCTAGATCAGGTTGTGTATGTGGATGTCCAGAGACCACAGCTCAATGTGCTGCTTTGTTCCTTAGGAGTTATTCACATTATTGGCACAGGGTCTCTCAGTGGCCTGGGGCTCTCCAGTGGGCTAGGCTGTCTGGCCAGTATAAGAAGACAGGCTGGGCATGAGCCAGAGGAGCAAGCCAGTAAATAGCATTCCTCCATGGCTTGTGCTTCAGCTCCTGCCTCCAGGTTCCTGCCCTGAGTTCCTGCCTTGAGCTCCCTGAGAGATGAACTCTGACCCAGGAGATGTAAGCTGAATAAACCCTTTCCTCCCCAAGTTGGTGTCGGTCAGAGTGTTTTGTCACAGCAATGGAAGACAAACTAGAACAGTATTCATTATAGAAAACTGCAAATAGAAATATTCGACATAAATTTAATTATGAGAGTCCCCACGAGAATCGTCATCTTCATTAGGAATTGTTGGTGAAGCTGGTGATGAATGTTTATTTTCTGATCAAAGGTCAGAGGATTTGATAGTAGTAATGGAGTAGGTGGACACTTGCATAAGAAACAGAGGCTGACTGCATCATTCTGGGAAAGATGTCATCAGTTCTACGTCTCTTAGTAGATAACATCCTGCATGGATGCTGAGCAAGCTCAGTGGATGTGCAAAATACCCCATGAGTGCAAAGATTAATCCAGTCTTCATTTCTGAATTCTCTTCACAAAGTGAACTGGCTTCTGGAGTCATGTGATACAGCCTCACATCACATGGCTTTACATCAATCTCCACATCTGGTCCCATCTCTTGGCACAACCTTTAGAACGATAGGTTTCTCTGGCTGTAGAATCCCTTGCCTTTGCAGTTTTAAAGGGATCTGCAATAAATAAGCACCATGGTAATCAGCTATGAAGCATCACGAAGTCCAGAAGCAAGGGATAGGTACAATAAGGACAACATGTCTTCACACCCACATGGAAACTTTTTTATATCTTTCTGAGACAGGGTCTCCTTGTAGTCCCAGTTGGCCTGGAACTCACTACATAGACTAGGTTGGCACTGAGCTCACAGAGATCTTCCTGGTTCTGCCTTCTGAGTGCTGGGACAACAGACGTGTGCCACCATGCTTGGCTTATGAAAACAATTTTAACTTCCGAGGTCTCTCCTCAGATGCCATCCATCTTTTGTTTTTAATGTGGGTTCTGAGGATCAGATGCAGGTCCTCAAGCTTGCAAGGAAAGCACTTCACTGACTGGGCTATCTTTCCAACCTCTGACTTCAGACAATATTTATACTTTGGTCTTTTTTTTTGGTCTTTTTGAGACAGGGTGTCCCTGTAGCCCCAGCTGTCCTGGAACTCACTCTGTAGACCAGGCTGGCCTTGAACTCACAAAGATCGCCTGCCTCTGCCTCCCAAGTGCTAGGATTAAAGGCGTGCGCCACCACGCCCGGCTATACTTTGGTCTTTTAAAAAGAAACGCTACAGCTCCAAAACCAAAGAACCCTAAATTCCAATTGACATTTGAAAAGAAATTACTTGGCAATTAAAAAAGTTACTAAACATATATTTTTTTTCTGCAAACAGATCCTCAATTAAAAGAAAATATCTCATGAGACGTAATTTATTGAGAAAGTATACCAACCTGAGTTTCCCTACAGGGTTGGAAGGAGAAGTTCTGCAGGATTCTGAAGAGAGCGAGTTTCATGTTCATGAGGGCAAACCTCATCCCAATGCAGTTCCGGGGTCCCTTCCCAAAGGGCAGGTACATGTAAGGATTGATGCTGTCCTTGTTCTTCTTGTTGAACCTGGAGCCACAACAGGAGATGAAGAAAAGTTAATAAACCATAGAAGCCACATAGAAGTGAAGTATAAACTTCACCACATAGACACCACATACAGTATCAGGTAGTTTTCTTGAGCTGAATTTCAATGCAGCTTTGTTTTTAATGTGTATGTGAGCATATGCTTGACTGAATATACACCACATCTGTGCAGGACAGAGGTCAGAAGAGGGCACTGGCTCTCCTGAAACTTGAGTTGCAGGCAGTAGTTGTGAGCCACCCAGTGTGGGTGCTGGGAAGGGAGTTCATGTCCTCTGCAAGACAAGCCATTTCTCCAAGTAACCTGCTGACTTTTTTCCTAGATTTTGAAAACTTGTGACAGTTTCTTAGTTGAGTACAATGCATTATGCTCACCACACACACCTCTTCCACGACCTTCTCTTATTGCTTTCCAGTTTCTGTTCACTCCCTTGTCAACCAGTCCCCCTCTTGCTTTCTTATTTATTTATTTATTTATTTATTTATTTATTTATTTATTTATTTATTTATTTTGGTCTTTTCGAAACAGGATCTCCCTATAGCCCCAGCTGTCCTGGAACTCATTCTGTGGGCCAGGCTGGCTTTGAACTCACAAAGATCCGCCTGCCTCTGCCTCCCCAGTGCTAGGATTAAAGGCGTGTGCCACCACGCCCGGCTGCCTGTCTTGCTTTCATTTCTTTTTCTACACAAGTCTTTTGCCCCTTGTCATTGCTGCTGTGTACTCCCGATTGGAACCACCATCTACAGAAGACAGCATTTTATTGCACTCCTCCCTAGCCTCCAGCTTTTGCAGCCTTTCCACCCCCTCTTCCTTGACGTTTCCTTGATCTTAGAGTAGGTGATGCACTGTAGGGATTGAGAGCTATGGCTTTTTTTCATCTCCCTTTACCCTAAAGGAGCATTTAGTCTTGTTGAGATGCAATGAATGTTCATTAAAAGATAATTTGTCTTTAACCACAGTAATTTCCTTTTGCATGGTGATGTGTTCATACTCTGAGACATAAGACACGAGACCAATTGAGGGAACGTATGTTCCTGCTTGAACTAATATTTCTGTGGGTCACTTGCTCATTTAATATTACTACTATTGACACTATTTTGCTTTCTCTCCTCTCCATTATTCCTTCCTTTCCTTTCTTACTCTTTTCTTTGTGGTTTGCCTTTCCTTCATTCCGAACTTCCTTTCTTAGTTCCTCCTTCTCTTCCTTCTCCAACTCTATTTCTCTCAATCTGTTCTACTCCCCCTTCTCTTCCTCCTCTTTCTTCTCCTTCCTTCTTCCTTCTTTTCTTTCTGTATCTTTTTCTTGTTCCTCCTTTTACTTCTTCTCTCATCCCTTCTCTCCTCCTTTACAGAGACATACCCTGTTACTCTAGTGCAATATCATTGATTTCTTTCCCTGTGTATTCAAATATAAAATCTTGGAATGGCTGATACATACGTTATTCAAATTTTATACATTTAAATGCTATGTAAGAGACAAAATATTTATTGTTAGGAAAGTGATAAGTGCAATGTCCTTAGGCATTTTAATTGTTTTTTATATTTTCAGGAAATTCTGAAATCTTTACAGGTGGTATGTTTCACAAATTCAAGACAGTCAAGACAGGGTTGTAGAAGTATGGATATAATCTAGCTGACATATGTGGTGGATGCTGGGCACATCCAGAGCCATTAAAATTATGTGTATATTAATTTCTAGTTGATTACACTTGCAGATTTCTCAAATATTTCTATAGTAGATACCTCTTAACATGTGCATTTTCATGTTTGTAGTAATCTGTCAAAAACAGCACAAACATTACCAGATGTGTGTGTGTGTGTGTGTGTGTGTATATATATATATATATGTATGGTATATATACATATACATTTATATGTATATATATAAATACATATATATATATATATATATCAGGTAAGAACATTCATCTGTCTCATTATTAAATGAATCTAACAGAAGTAAAATCAATAGTCTCTGTGTTAAAAAAAAAGTCACAAAGATACAGGAGGTGGAATTTCCAAGACTGGAGGGAACACAGAAGTCATCTGGAATGGGCCAATTCTGACTGATTCCCTGAGCAAGTACTATGTGTGTAGTGAATGGTGGCAACAGGCATTTCATGAGCAATAAGAAATAGTCTCTGACATTAGGAAGTCCATAGTTGTGGGAATGAAACTTTGTGTGTGGCTTGAAGCAAGAACTTGTAAGACCTGTCCGGGAAGACCTCCTGTTATCTGATATCTCTGTGGGCATTCAGTTGCCTCTGTGAGTTATCGATCTGTAATAGAAAGGTTTGGGATAGTACAATGATTTTTGCTTTGCCCTATCTCTGCAAAGTTCCAGGCCCCTTCCCTTGAGGCATTGAGCAAAATGTCACACCTCTAGTTACCTGTTGCACAAACCGGAGCTCTGCAGTCCCCCCCATTAGAACCAAGGTGTCTCACCCCTCCCTTCCACCTGCCCCCCACTTCCTTCTGCAGAGCACAGTAGCCTTCAATATATAGACCTCACTGACAGAAAATAAATGGAGTTCCTATTCTCCCTGGCTCTCCATGTGTGTGAGTCCATTCATTTCCACGGGTGATCTCCTGTGATTTTCCCTCCCCCCTTCTTGAGGGAGCAAAGCCTAGAGACTGTCGGCCTGCAGGGAGGAGACAAGTCCTGGAGCTGAGCCAAGAAGGGAAGAACAGTGGGTGGAATGAGGTCATGCATGACTCAAAGACATTGAACAGTGTGACACATAGTTAGAAGTCAAAACAAACCTAGACTATAAGTCCTCTAATTTTCAGCTTCTCTGCTAAGATCTTCATCCTCTATTTTATTAAAAGAACAAGAAAGCAGCTACTTCTAAACTTAAAGCTATAACTGAAGGTTGACATTAGCAGCAATCTTCCAGAAAAGTCTTTTTAAGCCATCTCCTAAGAAGAATGACTCAGCTATCTAGACAGATTTGTCCTTGGAGGAGTCAGTGTGAGGGAACTGGCCAGGATGACAGGAGCAGGAAGAACCATGGTCTCCACTGTCCTCAGCAACACTGCCTCAACCATAAGGGAAGAAAAATTCCAAGTCCTTGCTGACACTGTTGCAACCATACTGGAAGGTCTAGGAGGCCAAGTCCAGACAAATGAAAGATGGAAATGTTCCCTAAAACTGGTAAGAACAGCTCCATAGAACAGCTTAGAAGACCTAAAAAGAATGGAAGACCAAGATACATAAAAGATTGTTCAGGACATTATTGTGGATCCCATAGTTGGTTGTATAGATAGATGGATAGATAGATGATACACAGATCAGATAGATAGATAATAGATAGATGATAGATGGAAATATATGGTAGATAGATAGATGATAGATAAATGATGATAGATGATAGATGACAGACAATAGATAAATGATGATAGATGATAGGTAGGTAGATGATAGATAGATAGATGACTGATAGAGATAGATAGGTAGATAGATTATTGATAGAGATAGATATGATAGATAAAGATTTATATTTGATAGATTAGATAGATATATAGATGATAGATAAATGGTGATAGATGACAGATAGATTTATTGATGATTGATACATATAGATATGTTAATAGATAGATATGATCGATAAATAGATGATAGATGATGATGGATAAATTGATATATATATATAAAGATAGATGATAGAGAGATAGATAGATAGATAGATAGATAGATAGATAGATAGATAGATATGATCACCTATTCTTCCTGAATACCTTCTTTTTCAATTGACAACATATGGTGCTTTGACTAGTCTAGTTCAGAGTAGTTCCCCTCTCCCTGTACCTTTCAGGGCAGAACTCCTCAGGTTCTGGCCAGTACTTTGGGTCTTGGTAAAGAGCAATGACTGGAATTACCACCACAGTCCCTTTGGGAATGAGCACCCCATTGAGTTCCACATCTTTCTTACAGACCCTATCCAGTCTGCCACCAATTGGGTATAATCTGAGTGTTTCATTCACTACCATGTCCAGATACTCCATCTGTACCACAGCATCATAAGTAGCAGACACCTGAAAGAAACAGATTTTCATGAATTAAGATTAGAATTAGCTTTTATCTATGTTGTACTACAGAGGTGTTTAGTGTTCTGAAGAATAATTCACATGCATAAAGGACCTTAGCATTAAAAAGCATTTCAAAGGGCTGGAGAGATGGCCTAGTGGTTAAGAGCACCGATTGCTTTTGCAGAGGACTCGGGTTTGATCCCCAGCACCCACAAGGTGGCTGAGAACCATCTTTAACTCCAGTTCCAGGGGAATCCAACACCCTCTTCTCTCTGTGGCATTTCATGACATGGGTGCACAAACCTACATGCAGACAGTACATTCATACACATACAGGAATGAATAAAAATTAAAAAAAGAAAAAAGAAAACTTTTCAATAACTGTAACATACTTTAACCTGTTCAATGTCCTGTTGATAATTTTAAGTTATAGCTAGTAATGCAGGAGGCCTTTGTGACCATCTCACACCCAGGGCATAAATTCCTATACATTATTATGTACTGCCTTTTCTTTCTTATGTGAAGAATCATCACAAATATATTATGATAAATACACTAAAAATGCCTATGGATGCAGAGATGGCCCAGCCATCTCTTTGGTTTTGAGGCTCGAGCTCACAACCAAAAAAGAAAAACAATATGTAACAGCCAGAGTTACCTTTAAATAGAGAGGCTGCCCACCTGTATGGAGGCCTATAACATATAAGAGTAGAGCAAATCCTTATTTTAATAGGTTGAAAATATCCTATATGATTCTATATGTCTTTCTGTGTATACACATATATGTGTAAATATGTGTGCAAATATATATATATATATTTTCCATGAAACAATTTGTCTTATAAAAACCTAAACAGTTTGAGGAAAAACTGCTCTTTCATTGAAAATATGAACAAAGATGGATGTAAGTAGTTCCTATCATAGGACCCAGTTCAGTCCTAATGAAAGATCCAATGAGAGCAGTAACCCATGCTCAGACCCATCATCAGTTTCTGTGCCAGCTAGTTGTTGCTTCAAGGCTCGACTGAATACTGAATAAAATGACAAATCAGGCATGCCACCATAGACGCCAGGAATTGTCACACCCACTACACTGCACATGCACCACACTAGAAGACTACTAGTGTATGTGGTTCTTACTTCAGAAAACATGGACAAAGTCATAATGTACAAATTAAGAGTTTGACTCAGCAGCCAGATTCCCCAACCTCCCAGCTTGGAGTCCTCCTTCTAGCTACATGAGCGAAGAAGGGAAATGTGTGGGGCAGAGGAAAGTGCATGCACCCAGTCCAGAAAGGGCCAGCATTCCTCAGCCAATAAAGGCCACAGCCCGGCCAGCAAATCAGCACAGGAATGATCCAAACACTTGACTGATCAGTGCTCACGCTTTCATGCCTATAGACATCTGGGGCTGTTTCTGACTTGGTGGAATTTTGGTAGCAGATAATGGATAAAGCTGTACCAAGCTCCTTCCACGAAGACCTCATATTCCTGTAAGTAGCACCCAACACTTATATTCCCATCCATTTCTCTCTTCATATCCTTCTTAAATAAAATTGGTGAAAGAATCAATGCTTGTACTTTGTGCAAAGATTCTCGCTGGATCTGATAAGGAGCCATTCCCATCAATGCTTCTCCTCTTCCCTCCCTCTCCAGGTGTCATCTCCTCACCCTGTTGGGCAGAGCTGCATCAGTCTCATCCTGTAGTTTCTTCTGAACCTCAGGGTGAGTGGCCAGTAAATACACAGCAAAGGCAAGAGTATTGCTAGTGGTCTCATAGCCAGCAAAAATAAAGATAATTGACTGGGCCACAATCTCCAGGTCAGTGAGACCTAATGGGAAAAATACATTTCATCTTATTTTTCAGTTACATGTGTTAATTGAGAGAGAGAGAGAGAGAGAGAGAGAGAGAGAGAGAGAGAGAGAGAGAGTTTGTAAGAGTCAGTTCTCTCCTTCCACCATGCAGGTCCTGGATACTGAACTCAGGCCTTCAGGCTTGGTGCTAAGCAGCTTTACCCAGTGAGTCATGTGGACAGGCCAGGAAACAGAGCAGCCCAAATAAGGACCCCAAATCTCTAGAGAGAACAAGCAAAAACAATGCAGGGTCATATCACTGCTTCTCACAACACTACACTACCATAGCTGGTCAGTCTCAAGAGAAAACTTTTCTATCCCATATGCACAAGGTCTTTAGTATGCCTCTTGGATAAGTAGAAATCTACAATGTTTTCAGTCCTTATTTTCTCCTCTTTGTAAGAATAAAAATTCTTAGGGTTTCCTTAATCACAGGGGAATACACAATATTTGAAATTTCATTCTGCTTATTTTTATTCTCTCTCTCTCTCTCTCTCTCTCTCTCTCTCTCTCTCTCTCTCTCTCTCCCCCCTCTCTCCCCACATGTGGGGAAGGCAGAAAAGGATGACTGGTGTCTTCTATCACTCTCTCTTACTGACTTAGAACAAGGTTTCTAGCTGAATTGGAGGTTCACAATTTCACTATTTGGCTGGACAGTGAGATCTAGAGAATCTTCCTGTCTCTGCCTTCTAATGCTGAGATTATAGGCATGTGCAGCCATACTTGGATTTTTATTTTATTCTATGTGTCTGACTGTTTTGCCTGCAGACATGTAAGTGCACCCATGACATGCAATGCCCACAGAGGTCAGAAGGGGGCATCCAGATTCCCCAGGAACTGGAGTTAAGGATGGTTGTCAGCTGTCATGTGGGTAATGGGAATTGAACCAGAGTCTTCTGCAAGAGAAGCCACTCCTCTTAACCACTCAACATCTCTCCACGGCCCAAAACTTTAATCTTAAACTATGTTCCCTACTTCTCCCTTGTGGTCCTTCCTTGCCTCTAATTCAGAATGCATGATATGGAAATCACATCTAATATCACTAGAAGCAGCATCATTGAAAGCAACAAATTATCCACAGTGTATGTTACAAGCAACATGTGGACATAGGTTGATAACGTTTGTGGCCTTGTATGGTGTTCTGAGTCAGTAAGAATCAGAAATAGCAAATTTCTTCCCTTATAAAAGATTCTTTAAGACAAAGTTCTTTGTTCCCTTCCTGTATTATGCTGAATATGCTGTCTAAATAAATACAGACATGTCCTTTTTGAGGAAAACAGTTCTAAGAGAACTTATAATGAAACAGCTTTAAGAACAGGCTTAAATCCAAATTCTCAGTTGATAAGCAAGGATTACTAGTCTTCAAAAATGGATGGTCATGGGAATTATACAAACTTCAGAGAAAAACTAGAAGCTGCAGGAATGGTAACTGACATTCTAATAAATTATATTAATATAGTAGAAGAAATAAAATGTCAGTCGGAGAGCCAGGCATGGTGGCAAACAACTTTAGTTCCAGAACTTGAGAGGCAGAGGCAGTCGGAGTTCTGTGAGTTTGAGGCCAACTTGGTGTACAAATTTCCAAGCCATCTAGGGCTACAGGGAGACCTTGTGTCATTAAAAAAAAATGTCAATAGAAGGACATTAGTCCCAGAATACAGAAACAGAGGGTCCACTGAGTCAAATTAGCAGTGCTTATCCAGCATTGGCTGAATGTCCCCACCCTGTGCTGCTTCAGGCTCCCCGTGCAGCTCTGGTGATGTAAGTTGTCCTGTCTCTTGGTTTCTATCCTGACAGAGTGAGCACAGGTAGGCACTAGTGTCGTTGCTCAGGTCCCTTACCTATCTGATATCCCATAATGCGCATAATACTTGCTCCAGCCTTCTAAATTCAAATCCCAAAACAGTACAAAATGAGTGTCTGGAAGGTCCACACAGCTCTGCTTTGCTGGTGACTTCTGTGATGCATTTGGAGGAAATATCTACTATCAGATTCTTTTTTTCTGGGGCTGGAGAGAGGGCTCAGCAGTAAGAGCACTGGCTGCTCTTGCAGAGGACTCAAATTTTGTTCCCAGCACCCAAACCACAGTTACCAGCCATCAGTAACTCCAGTTCCAGTGGAAGGTGTGCCCTTTCCTGGCCTCTGCACTCACCAATGCTTTTACATACATGCAGCCAGAGCACTCATGCATACAAAATAAAATAATAATAAAGTTTTCTTTAAACATATTTTCCCAACAAACATGAATCTCATTATTTGTTGTGGTTTGAAGGTAAAATGTCCTCATATTCTCATCTGTTTGAGGAGGTGAAGGAAGCTGAGGAGGAGGAGGGCGTGGTCCTCAGCTGATGGTGCTGTTTGTGCCTCACTGGAGGAAGTCGGTACCTGGGATTGGGACTTGAGGCTTTATCGCCTGGCCCCACTTCCTGTTCACTCTCTGCTTCCTGACTGAGGGTGCAATGTGACCCGCTGTCCTTCTGCTCCTGTCGCTGTGCCTTCTCCAATGTCCTGCCATGTCTTTCCTGACATGAATGAATGATCCCTTTGAACAGCAAGCCAGAATTCACACTTCTTCCCTCAAATTGCTTCTTGTCGGGAATTTGTTCATTGCAAAGAGTGAAAAAACAGTTCTATGATGCTGAAGTGAAACATGAGTGTGAACAGAGAAAGTTCAGAGCTTTGTTTTCCATTATTGTAGCCACTAGTAACAGTCAGAGGCTTAAGATTTAATGAATCAGAATTCAGTTGGATTAAGAAAGGACTCAGGAGCTCATGTGAAAGGGCTTCTCTCTCTAGTCAACAAATTTTACCCAGTCTAAGTGTCAAAATAAGTAATGATACCTGAAGTGGTGGTGCACACCTTCTCTCCCACCACGTGGGAGTGGCAAGTGGATCTCTGTGAGTTCAAGGTCAGCCAGGGCCGTATAGTGACAGCTTATCTCTAGAAAAGTAATAAATATAATGTATAAGATTATGTAAGTGAAGTTGGGGAGAGAGAGGAGGAAGAAGAAGAAGGAAGAGAGGGAGATTCTCACTCAGTGGGTCTGGATGAGAAGCAGTATCTACCATGCGGTACATGATCCACAGACCACTGACAACCTCCAAGTCTGAAATGGATGTTTATATCCACTCTTTAGGCTTTGAACACAATTATAATCATGTGCTTCTAGAAAGCTCTTCTGAATACAGCATATAATATCCACATCTATGTTTTTATGCAATTTTCAGAAATGTTCATCTACTCGGAAAGACCCTTGCACATTTCCAGAACAACCCCTCCCTCTGAGCTTCCTAGACAGGAAGCATCCTTGATTACCTTGAAAGGACTCTGAGCCTTTGGAATTCTGGGAGTTTATCATCAGCTGAAGAAAATCCACCCTGTGCTGAAAGTAGAGAATTTTGAAAGGTTCAGGGTCAGTTTTGATATCAGGGTGAATCTCGAGTGCAGAACTAGCCACTCTTCTGAGAACATGGATTATTTAATTTGAGAAGCGGCTAAGGTTGCCAGAATTGGTGGTGAACAAAAAGCTCCTCCTACAGATTTTGGAGAACAGAATGCTCTTCTAATTGAAAACTATCTATGTGTGGCTTTGGCCTTTTCTGTTCTTCATTCAGGGCTCTCTGGCTTCTGAACACAGGATTTTGGCCAGCGGATTTTTCATGCCTGCCCAGGAAGAAGACTTTCTGTTCTGGTGTAAACTCATGTGAACAAATGAAGCATTAATAATGGCTGTACCATGAGGATCTCCCAGTCTAACATCAAAGTCATACACCCTATAATGTATATGCAACTCTACAATAAGATTGTGCTGATATATATGTATATAAAGCTATAGCTATACATATGTAGTAACTTGGACACTGTAAAAGGATGAAGTGCTTGCCTGCCATGGGTAAGGCCTCAAACTCTATCCCCAGCATTGAAAAAAATTACAAACTTTAATTTTTTGAGATATATCTATACAGTTTTCTATAATGCTTCTAGTTAATGTACATCTCCACCAACCATATGCAAGGGTTCCTTTTCCTGGAATATGGCAAAGTTCTTAGCTCAGAGATGGCATACTAATTGTATCACATACTACTGAGTTTAAGTACTTCTCTGATTTGTTCTATATCTAATGCCCAATGACATTTCATTTCTTCAAAGCATAAATCCCCCTGCCCTTATCCTTGAGTTCCCCATTAACTAGAAAGAAGGGGCTGGAGAGATGGCTCAGAGGTTAAGAACACTTGGTGCTCTTGCAGAGGACCCAGGTTTGGTTCCCAACAACCACATTGTTCAGTTCACAACGTCCTGTAACTCCAGGTTTAGGACACCCAACACCCTCTTCTGTCATCCATGGTTACCTGGTGCATCTACAAACAAGCAAGGACACACACACACACACACACACACACACAGAGGCAGGCAGGCAGGCATAAACACATTATCAGTAAGTAAACATCCCTTGTGGGATCAAATGTTACCTTTTCTTTATCTTGAAGGCGACTTTTTTTCATTTGTTCTACAGAAGCTTTTAAGAAATTAGTAACATCGGGCTGGAGAGATGGCCTAGCGGGTAAGAGCGCCGACCGCTCTTGCAGAGGACCCGGGTTCGATCCCCAGCACCCACATGGCGGCTGAGAACCGTCTGAAACTCCAATTCCAGGAGAACTCCAGCTCCAGGGGAATCCGACACCCACTTCTGACCTCCGCGGCATTGCACGACACGGGTGCACAGACTTGCATGCAGACAGTACATTTGTACCCATACAGAAATAAATAAAAATTAATAAAAAAAAATTAAAAAAAGAAATTAGTAACATCTTTTGGAAACACTGAAATATTTAGTGCATCAAAAACTGGAATAAGGAATGGAAAGAGTGCTACAGGGGAAAGAAAGAAATGGGAAACACGGTGAGAATGCAAACTTTACCTGGAACAATGACATTTATTCTAATACTCAAAAGCATTGGCATCACCGCAAGAGCTATTCCCCATGTGACCTTGCTCAGGCTCCCAGCACTGGTGCGTAGCACACATGTGGCCACCAACATACAAGTGTTATAATGACTCCTTCTTCCTAGGTGAGTGACCAGAGGAACAGGGTTGCACTCCATGAGCCCTCACTCTTCTGCATATTGGACTAATGTTTCTATGGCTAAATTAAGCCAGCTAGTCTGGAATACTTGGTGAAGTTCATGCCAATGAGATACAGTCACGCACACAAAAAAAAGATGGACTGTACCTGGGAAATGGCATCAAAGTTATCCCGTGACCTCCATCCACATGCATTCACACACATGCACATGGACATATTCTCTCTCACACAAGGAAAGAGTTTTCAAGATAGGAATAACAGCCGAGCATGGTGATGCACTCCTTTAATCTCAGCACACAGGAGGCAGAGGTAGGTGGGATCCCTGTGAGTTCAAGGCCTGCCTGGTCTACATAAAGAGTTCCAGGCCAGCTGGGGCTACAGGGAGATCCTGTCTCAAAAAAAGACCAAAAAAAAAAAATATTTTCACGGAGGCCTGATTTTTGAAGGTTCTGTATTTGTTTCAACCTGTCCAATTTTAGCAAGAGTCCTTTAGCAAGAGTCAATTTAGCCAGAGACACTCCTCAAACACTGGATATCCATGACTAATGGGATTCCTCATCCAACACATCCCCCATGTGATGTCTGAGCACCTGGTACTGCCTTCAGGACTAATTGTTAAGTAGGTTTGGCCAGAACTTCTGCTACTTCTTGCTAGTAATTTTTCCACCTAGGGAATTGAGCCGAATTTCTCTTCTCTCTCATGCTGCAAAATCTCATTGCAAAAGTTCTTTTCTTCTTCCCCCCTTTTTACCACTTCCTACTGTCTCTCCTCAGATGTCCATCCACTCTTTTTTTTTATTGTGTGTTCTAGGATCAGTACTTTTTTTTTTTTTCTTTTTGAGGATTTCTCTATATTTCATTTTTTTTTTTTTTGATCGTGCTTGTATTTATACTTTGGTCTTTTAAAAAGAAAAGCTACAGCTCCAAAACCAAAGAACCCTAAATTCCAATTGACATTTGAAAAGAAATTACTTGGCAATTAAAAAAGTTACTAAACATATTTTTTTTATCTAATTAAAAGAAAATATCTCATGAGACATAATTTATTGAGAAAGTATACCAACCTGAGTTTCCCTACAGGGTTGGAAGGAGAAGTTCTGCAGGATTCTGAAGAGAGCGAGTTTCATGTTCATGAGGGCAAACCTCATCCCAATGCAGTTCCGGGGTCCCTTCCCAAAGGGCAGGTACATGTAAGGATTGATGCTGTCCTTGTTCTTCTTGCTGAACCTGGAGCCACAACAGGAGATGAAGAAAAGTTAATAAACCATAGAAGCCACAGCAGTATAAACTTCACCACATAGATACCACATATAGTATCAGGTAGTTTTCTTGAGCTGAATTTCAATGCAGCTTTGTTTTTAATGTGTATGTACATATGCTTGACTGAATATACACCACATCTGTGCAGGACAGAGGTCAGAAGAGGGCACTGGCTCTCCTGAAACTTGAGTTGCAGTCAGTAGTTGTGAGCCACCCAGTGTGTGTGTTGGGAAGGGAGTTCATGTCCTCTGCAAGAGCAACAGGTGTTCCTGGCTGCTGAGCCATTTCTCCAGTTAACCTGCTGACATTTTTCCTAGATTTTGAAAACTTGTGACAGTTTCTTAGTTGAGTACAATGCATTATGCTCACCACACCCCCCTCTTCCTCGACCTTCTCTTATTGCTTTCCAGTTTCTGTTAACTCCCTTCTCAACCAGTCCCCCTCTTGCTTTCTTTTTAATAATTTCAATTTATTTAATTATTTGTTTATTTATTTATTTATTTATTTATTTTGGTCTTTTCGAGACAGTGTGTCCCTGTAGCCCCAGCTGTCCTGGAACTCATTCTGTGGACCAGGCTGGCCTTGAACTCACAAAGATCCACCTGCCTCTGCCTCCCCAGTGCTAGAATTAAATTCGTGCGCCACCACAGCGGGCTGCCCCTCTTGCTTTCATTTCTTTTTCTACACGTCTTTTGCCCCTTGTCATTGCTGCTGTGTACTCCCAATTGGAGCCACCATCTACAGAAGACAGCATTTTATTGCACGCCCCCTGGTCTCCAGCTTTTACACCTTTCCATCCCCTCTTCCTTGACGTTTCCTTGATCTTAGAGTAGGTGATGCACTGTAGGGATTGAGAGCTATGTTGTTGTTTTTTTTTTTTTTTTCCATCTCCTTTTATCCTAATAAAGGAGCATTTAGTCTTGTTGAGATGCAATGAATGTTCATTAAAAGATAATTTGTCTTTAACCACAGTAATTTCCTTTCACATAGTGATGTGTTCATACTCTGAGACATAAGACATGAGACCGATTGAGGGAACATATGTTCCTGCCTGAACTAATACTTCTGTGGGTCACTTGCTCATTACGGTCAGGAAGATATAATACTTACTACTATTGACACTATTTTGCTTTCTCTCCTCTCCATTATTCCTTCCTTTTCTTTCTTACTCTCTTCTTTGTCGTTTGCCTTCCCTTCATTCCAAACTTCCTTCCTTAGTTCCTCCTTCTCTCCTTCTCCAACTCTATTTCTCTCCAAACGTTCTACTCCACCCTTCTCTCCTCCTCTTCTTCTCCTTCCTTCTTCCCTTCTCTTTCTGTATCTTTTTCTTGTTCCTCCTTTTACTTCTTCTCTCATCCCTTCTCTCCTCCTTTACAGAGATATACCCTGTTACTCTAGTGCAATATCATTGATTTCTTTCCCTGTGTATTCAAATATAAAATCCTGGAATGGCTGATACATACGTTATTCAAATTTTATACATTTAAATGCTACGTAAGAGACAAAATGTTTATTGTTAGGAAAGTGATAAGTGCAACGTCCTTAGGCATTTTAATGGTTTTTTGTATTTTCAGGAAATTCTGAAATCTTTACAGGTGGTATGTTTCACAAATTCAAGACAGTCAAGACAGGGTTGTAGAAGTATGGATATAATCTAGCTGACATATGTGGTGGATGCTGGGCACATCTAGAGCCATTAAAAATTATGTGTATATTAATTTCTAGTTGATTACACTTGCAGATTTCTCAAATATTTCTATAGTAGATACCTCTTAACATGTGCATTTTCATGTTGATATAGTCAAAAGAACATCAAACATCCAGATATCTATATATATATATCACACACATCATATATATAATATATGGTATATATACTATATTATTATATATGTATGTAATACATATAAATACATATATGTATGTATAATTATATATATCGGTAAGAATTCATCTGTCTCATTATTAAATGAATCTAATAGAAGTAAAATCAATAGTCTCTGTGTTAAAAAAAAGTCAAAAGATTACAGGAGGTGGCATTTCCAAGATCTGGAGGGAACACAGAAGTCATCTGGAATGGGCCAATTCTGACTGATTCCCTGAGCAAGTAGTATGTGTGTAGTGAATGGTGGCAACAGGCATTTCATGAGCAATAAGAAATAGTCTCTGACATTAGGAAGTCCATAGTTGTGGGAATGAAACTTGTGTGTGGCTTGAAGCAAGAACTTGTAAGACCTGTCCGGGAAGACCTCTGGTTATCTGATATCTCTGTGGGCATTCAGTTGCCTCTGTGAGTTATTGATCTGTAATAGGAACGTTTGGGATAGTGCAATGATTCTTGCTTCGTCCACTATCTCTGCAAAGTTTCCAGGCCCCTTCCCTTGAGAACATTGAGCAAAATGTCACACCTCTAGTTACCTGTTGCCCAAACAGGAGCTCTGCAGCCCCCCCCCCATGATAACCAAGTGTGTCACCCCTCCCACCCTTCCACCCTGCCCCCCACTTCCTTGCCCAGAGCACAGTAGCCTTCAAATATTAGGCCTCACTGACAGAAAATAAATGGAGTTCCTATTCTCCCTGGCTTCTCCTGTGTGGAGTCCATTCATTTCACGGGTGATCTCCTGTGATTTTTCCTACCCCCTTCTTGAGGGAGCAAAGCCTAGAGACTGTCGCCTGCAGGGAGGAGACAAGTCCTGGAGCTGAGCCAGAGAAGGGAAGAACAGGTGTGGAATGCGGTCATGTGTTACTCAAAGACATTGAACAGTGTGACACATAGTTAGAAGTCAAAACAAACCTGGACTATAAGTCCTCTAATTTTCAGCTTCTCTGC
The DNA here is from genome assembly GCA_009823505.1 of Rhizomys pruinosus. Taxonomy (NCBI): domain Eukaryota; kingdom Metazoa; phylum Chordata; class Mammalia; order Rodentia; family Spalacidae; genus Rhizomys; species Rhizomys pruinosus. Next base: position 309,531 of record VZQC01006290.1, on the reverse strand, counting down.
TAAGATCTTCATCCCCTATTTTATTAAAAGAACAAGAAAGCAGCTACTTCTAAACTTAAAGTTATAACTGAAGGTTGACATTAGCAGCAATCTTCCAGAAAAGTCTTTTTAAGCCATCTCCTAAGAAAAATGACTCAGCTATCTAGACAGATTTGTCCTTGGAGAGTCAGTGTGAGGGAACTGGCCAGGATGACAGGAGCAGGAAGAACCATGGTCTCCACTGTCCTCAGCAACACTGCCTCAACCGTAAGGGAAGAAAAATTCCAAGTCCTTGCTGACACTGTTGCAACCATACTGGAGGAGGCCAAGTCCAGACAAATGAAAGATGGAAATGTTCCCTAAAACTGGTAAGAACAGCTCCATAGAACAGCATAGAAGACCTAAAAAGAATGGAAGACCAAGATACATAAAAGATTGTTCAGGACATTATTGTGGATCCCATAGTTGGTTGTATAGATAGATGATACACAGATCAGATAGATAGATAATAGATAGATGATAGATGGAAGATAGATAGGTAGATAGATGATAGATAGATAGATAGATGACTGATAGAGATAGATAGGTAATTGATAGAGATAGAGATGATAAAGATTTATATTTGATAGATTAGATATATAGATGATAGATAAATGGCATAGATGACAGATAGATTTATTGATTGATACATATAGATTGTATATAGATTACGATATGAACGTAAATAGATGCTGACTGATGATGGCTATTGATATTAAACTTATCCGATTATATAGACTAGATAGACTGATAGATAGATATGATCATCTGTTCTTCCTGAATACCTTCTTTTTCAATTGACATCAAATGGTGCTTCGACTATCTAGTTCAGAGTAGTTTCCCTCTCCCTAGTCCTTCGGGCGCTCCTCAGGCTCATGGCCGTACTTTGGGTCTTGTGAAGAGCAACTGCCTGGACATTACCACCACGTCCCTTTGGGAATGCGCACCCCATTGGTTCCACATCTCCTTCTTACGCCCATCCAGTCTGCCACCATGGGTACTATCTGAGTGTTTCACTTCACTACCTGTCCAGATACTCCATCTGTACCCGCATCATAAGTAAGCGACACCTGAAAGAACAGATTTTCCATGACTTAAGTTACTTACGCTTTTATCTCTGTTGTACTGACCAGACGGTGTTGGTGTTCTGATCGAATAATTTCACATGCATAAGGACCTAGCTTAAACAAGCCTTTCACAGGGCTGGAGAGTGGCCTGTGGTTAAGGTGGCTGCTTTTGCAGAGGACCTGGGTTTGATCCCCAGCACCCACATGGCGTGGCTGAGAACCATCTTTAACTCCAGTTCCAGGGGAATGCAACACCCTCTTCTGACCTCTGCGGCATTTCATGACATGGGTGCACAAACCTACATGAAGACAGTACATTCACACACATAAGGAATGAATAAAAATTAAAAAAAGAAAAAAGAAAACTTTTCAATAACTGTAACATACTTTAACCTGTTCAATGTCCTGTTGATAATTTTAAGTTATAGCTAGTAATGTAGGAGGCCTTTGTGACTATCTCACACTCAGGGCATAAATTCCTATACATTATTATGTACTGCCTTTTCTTTCTTATGTGAAGAATCATCACAAATATATTATGATAAATACACTAAAAATGCCTCATGGTGCAGGATGGCCCACCATCTCTTTGGTTGAGAGCTCGAGCTCACAACCAAAAAAGAAAAACAATATGTATAGCCAAAGCCAGAGTTACCTTTAAATGAGAGAGCTGCCCACCTGTATGGAGGCCTATAACATATAAGAGTAGAGCAAATCCTTATTTTAATAGGTTGAAAATATCCTATATGATTCTATATGTCTTTCTGTGTATACACATATATGTGTAGATATGTGTGCAAATATATATATATATATATATGAAACAATTTGTCTTATAAAAACCTAAACAGTTTGAGGAGAAACTGCTCTTTCATTGAAAATATGAACAAAGATGGATGTAAGTAGTTCCTATCATAGGACCCAGTTCAGTCCTAATGAAAGATCCAATGAGAGCAAGTAACCCATACTCAGACCAATCATCAGTTTCTGTGCCAGCTAGTTGTTGCTTCAAGGCTCATGACAAATCAGGCATGCCACCATAGATTCCAGGAATTGTCACACCTACTACATGCACACGCACCACACTAGAAGACTACTAGTGTATGTGGTTCTTACTTCAGAAAACATGGACAAAGTCATAATGTACAAATTAAGAGTTTGACTCAGCAGCCAGATTCCCCAACCTCCCAGCTTGGGGTCCTCCTTCTAGCTACATGACTGAAGAAGGGAAATGTGTGGGGCAGAGGAAAGTGCATGCACTCAGTCCAGAAAGGGCCAGCATTCCTCAGCCAATAAAGGCCACAGCCCGGCCAGCAAATCAGCACAGGAATGATCCAAACACTTGACTGATCAGTGCTCACGCTTTCATGCCTATAGACATCTGGGGCTATTTCTGACTTGGTGGAATTTTGGTAGCAGATAATGGATAAGGCTGTACCAAGCTCCTTCCACGAAGACCTCATATTCCTGTAAGTAGCACCCAACACTTATATTCCCATCCATTTCTCCCTTCATATCCTTCTTAAATAAAATTGGTGAAAGAATCAATGCTTGTACTTTGTGCAAAGATTCTCACTGGATCTGATAAGGAGCCATTCCCATCAATGCTTCTCCTCTTCCCTCCCTCTCCAGGTGCCATCTCCTCACCCTGTTGGGCAGAGCTGCATCAATCTCATCCTGTAGTTTCTTCTGAACCTCAGGGTGAGTGGCCAGTAAATACACAGCAAAGGCAAGAGTATTGCTAGTGGTCTCATAGCCAGCAAAAATAAAGATAATTGACTGGGCCACAATTTCCAGGTCAGAGAGACCTAATGGGAAAAATACATTTCATCTTATTTTTCAGTTACATGTGTTAATTGAGAGAGAGAGAGAGAGAGAGAGAGAGAGAGAGAGAGAGAGAGAGAGAGTTTTTTTTCTTCTTTCTCTCCACCATGCAGGTCCTGGATACTGAACTCAGGCCTTCAGGCCTGGTGCTAAGCAGCTATACCCAGTGAGTCATGTGGACAGGCCAGGAAATAGAGCAGCCCAAATAAGGATCCCAAATCTCTAGAGAGAACAAGCAAAAACAATGCAGGGTCATATCACTGCTTCTCACAACACTACACTACCATAGCTGGTCAGTCTCAAGAGAAAACTTTTCTATCCCATATGCACAAGGTCTTTAGTATGCCTCTTGAATAAGTAGAAATCTATGATGTTTTCAGTCCTTATTTTCTCCTCTTTGTAAGAATCAAAATTCGTAGTGTTTCCTTAATCACAGGGGAATACACAATATTTGAAATTTCATTCTGCTTATTTCATTTCTCTCTCTCTCTCTTTCTTCTCTCTCTCCTCTCTCTCTCCCCTCTCCTCTCTCCTCTCTCTCCCCACATGTGGGGAAGGCAGAAAAGGATGACTGGTGTCTTCTATCACTCTCTCTTACTGACTTAGAACAAGGTTTCTAGCTGAATTGGAGGTTCACAATTTCACCATTTGGCTGGACAATGAGTTCTGGAGAATATTCCTATCTCTGCCTCCAATGCTGAGATTACAGGCATGTGCAGCTATACTTGGATTTTTTTTTTTTTTTCTGCGCTTGCGTTCACCCATGAATGCATGCCCACAGAGGTCAGAAGGGGGCATCCAGATTCCCCAGGAACTGGAGTTAAGGATGGTTGTCAGCTGTCATGTGGGTAATGGAGAAATTGAACCAGAGTCTTCTGCCAAGAGAAGCACATCTCTTAACCACTCAACATCTCTCCAGGGCCCAAAGCTTTAATCTTAAACTATGTTCCCTACTTCTCCCTTGTGATCCTTCCTTGCCTCTAATTCAGAATGCATGATATGGAAATCACATCTAATATCATCACTAGAAGCAGCATCATCAAAAGCAACAAATTATCCACAATGTATGTTACAAGCAACATGTGGACATAGGTTGATAACATGTTTATGGCCTTGTATGGTGTTCTGAGTCAGTAAGAATCAGAAATAGCAAATTTCTTCCCTTATAAAAGATTCTTTAAGATAAAGTTCTTTGTTCCCTTCCTGTATTATGCTGAATATGCTGTCTAAATAAATACAGAAATGTCCTTTTTGCGGAAAACAGTTCTAAGAGAACTTATAATGAAACAGCTTTAAGAACAGGCTTAAATCCAAATTCTCAGTTGATAAGCAAGGATTACTAGTCTTCAAAAATGGATGGTCATGGGAATTATACAAACTTCAGAGAAAAACTAGAAGCTGCAGGAATGGTAACTGACATTCTAATAAATGATATTAATATAGTAGAAGAAATAAAATGTCAGTTGGAGAGCCAGGCATGGTGGCAAACAACTTTAGTTCCAGAACTTGAGAGGCAGAGGCAGTCAGAGTTCTGTGAGTTTGAGGCCAACTTGGTGTACAAATTTCCAAGCCATCTAGGGCTACAGGGAGACCTTGTGTTATTAAAAAAATGTCAATAGGAGGACATTAGTCCCAGAATACAGAAACAGAGGGTCCACTGAGTTAGATTAGCAGTGCTTATCCAGCATTGGCTGAATGTCCCCACCCTGTGCTGCTTCAGGCTCCCCACGCAGCTCTGGTGATGTAAGTTGTCCTGTCTCTTGGTTTCTATCCTTACAGAGTGAGCACAGGTAGGCACTAGTGTCGTTGCTCAGGGCCCTTACCTATCTGATATCCCATAATGCGCATAATACTTGCTCCAGCCTTGTAAATTCAAATCCCCAAACAGTACAAAATGAGTGTCTGGAAGGTCCACAGAGCTCTGCTTTGCTGGTGACTTCTGTGATGCATTTGGAGGAAATATCTACTAGCAGATTCTTTTTTTCTGGGGCTGGAGAGAGGGCTCAGCAGTAAGAGCACTGGCTGCTCTTGCAGAGGACTCACATTTTGTTCCCAGCACCCAAACCGCAGTAACCAACCATCAGTAACTCCAGTTCCAGTGGAAGGTGTGCCCTTTTCTGGCCTCTGCACTCACCAATGCTTTCACATACATGCAGCCAGAGCACTCATGCATGAAAAAAAATTAATAATAAAATCTTCTTTAAACGTATTTTCCCAATGAACATGAATCTCATTATTTGTTGTGGTTTGAAGGTAAAATGTCCTCATATTCTCATCTGTTTGAGGAGGTGAAGGAAGCCGAGGAGGAGGAGGGCGTGGTCCTCAGCTGATGGTGCTGTTTGTGCCTCACTGGAGGAAGTCGGTACCTGGGATTGGGACTTGAGGCTTTATCGCCTGGCCCCACTTCCTGTTCACTCTCTGCTTCCTGACTGAGGGTGCAATGTGACCCGCTGTCCTTCTGCTCCTGTCGCCGTGCCTTCTCCAATGTCCTGCCATGTCTTTCCTGACATGAATGAATGATCCCTTTGAACAGCAAGCCAGAATTCACACTTCTTCCCTCAAATTGCTTCTTGTCGGGAATTTGTTCATAGCAAAGAGTGAAAAAACACTTCTGTGATGCTGAAGTGAAACATGAATATGAACACAGAAAGTTCAGAGCTTTGTTTTCCATTATTGTAGCCACTAGTAAAGTCAGAGGCTTAAGATTTAACGAATCAGAATTCAGTTGGATTAAGAAAGGACTCAGGAGCTCATGTGAAAGGGCTTCTCTCTCTAGTCAACAAATTTTACCCAGTCTAAGTGTCAAAATAGTAATGATCCTGAAGTGGTGGTGCACACCTTCTCTCCCACCACGTGGGAGTGGCAAGTGGATCTCTGTGAGTTCAAGGTCGACCAGGGCCGTATAGTGACAGCTTATCTCAAGAAAAGTAATAAATATAATGTATAAAAAATAAGTAAGAAGAGAGAGAGAGGAGAAGAAGAAAAAGAAGGGGGCGAGGGGGAATTCTCACTCAGTGGGTCTGGATGAGAAGCAGTATCTACCATGTGCTGCATGGTCCACAGACAACTGATGACCTCCAAGTCTGAAATGGATGTTTATATCCACTCTTTAGGCTTTGAACACAATTATAATCATGTGCTTCTAGAAAGTTCTTCTGAATACAGCATATAATATCCACATCTATGTTTTTTATGCAATTTTCAGAAATGTTCATCTACTCGGAAAGACCCTTGCACATTTCCCGAACAACCCCTCCCTCTGAGCTTCCTAGACAGGAAGCATCCTTGATTACCTTGAAAGGACTGTGAGCCTTTAGAATTCTGGGAGTTTATCATCAGCTGAAGAAAATCCACCCTGTGCTGAAAGTAGAGAATTTTGAAAGGTTCAGAGTCAGTTTTGACATCAGGGTGAATCTTGAGTGCAGAACTAGCCACTCTTCTGAGAACATGGATTATTTAATTTGAGAAGCGGCTAAGGTTGCCAGAATCGGTGGTGAACAAAAAGCTCCTCCTACAGACTTTGGAGAACAGATGCTCTTCTAATTGAAAACTATCTATGTGTGGCTTTGGCCTTTTCTATTCTTCATTCAGGGCTCTCTGGCTTCTGAACACAGGATTTTGGCCAGCAGATTTTTCATGCCTGCCCAGGAAGAAGAATTTCTGTTCTGGTGTAAACTCATGTGAACAAATGAAGCATTAATAATGGCTGTATCATGAGGATCTCCAGTCTAACATCAAAGTTATACACCCTATAATGTATATGCAATCTAGAATAAGATTGTCCTGATATATATGTATATAAAGCGATAGATATGTAGTAACTTGGACACTATAAAAGGATGAAGTGCTTGCCTGCCATGGATAAGGCCTCAAACTCTATCCCCAGCATTGAAAAAACTTACAAACTTTATTTTTTGAGATATATCTATACAGTTTTCCATAATACTTCTAGTTAATGTACATCTCCACCAACCACATGCAAGGGTTCCTTTTCCTGGAATATGGCAAAGTTCTTAGCTCAGAGATGGCATACTAATTGTATCACATACTACTGAGTTTAAGTACTTCTCTATTTGTTCTATATTAATGCCCAATGAACATTTCATTTCTTCAAAGCATAAATCCCCCTGCCCTTATCCTCGAGTTCCCCATTAACTAGAAAGAAGGGGCGGAGAGATGGCTCAGAGGTTAAGAACCCTTGGTGCTCTTGCAGAGGACCCAGGTTTGGTTCCCAGCAACCACATGTTCAGTTCATGACTTCCTGTAACTCCAGCTTTAGGACAACCAACAACCTCTTCTGTCATCCATGGTTATCTGGTGCATCTACAAACAAGCAAGACACACACACACACACACACACACACACACACAGGCAGGCAGGCAGGCGTAACACATTATCAGTAAGTAAATATCCCTTGTGTGACCATATGTTACCTTTTCTTTATCTTGAAGGCGATTTTTTTTCATTTGTTCTACAGAAGCTTTTAAGAAATTAGTAACATCTTTTGGAAACACCGAAATATTTAGTGCATCAAAAACTGGAATAAGGAATGGAAAGAGTGCTACAGGGGAAAGAAAGAAATGGGAAACACAGTGAGAATGCAAACTTTACCTGGAACAATGACATTTATTCTAATACTCAAAAGCATTGGCATCACAGCAAGAGCTATTCCCCGTGTGACCTTGCTCAGGCTCCCAGCACTGGTGCGTAGCACACCTGTGGCCACCAACATACAAGTGTTATAATGACTCCTTCTTCCTAGGTGAGTGACCAGAGGAACAGGGTTCACTCCATGAGCCCTNTGTACCGTTTTTTTTTTTTTTTTTTTTTTTTTTTTTTTTTTTTTTTCAGAAGAAAGGGCCCAGTGTTAACAGAGAAAGTTCAGAGCTTTGTTTTCCATTATTGTAGCCACTAGTAAAGTCAGAGGTCTTAAGATTTAAGAATCAGAATTCAGTTGGATTAAGAAAGGACTCAGGAGCTCATGTGAAAGGGCTTCTCTCTCTAGTCAACAAATTTTACCCAGTCTAAGTGTCAAAATAAGTAATGATCCTGAAGTGGTGGTGCACACCTCTTCTCCACCCACCTGGGGGGTGGCAAGTGGATCTCTGTGAGTTCAAGGTCAGCCAGGGCCGTATAGTGACAGCTTATCTCAAGAAAAGTAATAAATATATGTTATAAGATTATGTAAGTGAGGTTGGGGAGAGAGAGAGGAGGAAGAAGAAGAAAGAAGAGAGGGAAGGAGGGAGGGAGATTCTCACTCAGTGGGTCTGGATGAGAAGCAGTATCTACCATGCGGTCATGTCCACAGACCACTGACAACCTCCAAGTCTGAAATGGATGTTTATATCCACTCTTTAGGCTTTGAACACAATTATAATCATGTGCTTCTAGAAAGTCTTCTGAATACAGCATATAATATCCACATCTATGTTTTTTATGCAATTTTCAGAAATGTTCATCTACTCGGAAAGACCCTTGCACATTTCCCGAACAACCCCTCCCTCTGAGCTTCCTAGACAGGAAGCATCCTTGATTACCTTGAAAGGACTCTGAGCCTTTGAATTCTGGGAGTTTATCATCAGCTGAAGAAAATCCACCCTGTGCTGAAAGTAGAGAATTTTGAAAGGTTCAGGGTCAGTTTTGAATCAGGGTGAATCTGAGTGCAGAACTAGCCACTCTTCTGAGAACATGGATTATTTAATTTGAGAAGCGGCTAAGGTTGCCAGAATCGGTGGTGAACAAAAAGCTCCTCCTACAGATTTGGAGAACAGATGCTCTTCTAATTGAAAACTATCTATGTGTGGCTTTGGCCTTTTCTTTCTTCATTCAGGGCTCTCTGGCTTCTGAACACAGGATTTTGGCCAGCGATTTTTCATGCCTGCCCAGGAAGAAGATTTCTGTTCTGGTGTAAACTCATGTGAACAAATGAAGCATTAATAATGGCTGTACCATGAGGATCTCCCAGTCTAACATCAAAGTATACACCCTATAATGTATATGCAACTCTAAATAAGATTGTGCTGATATATATGTATATAAAGCATAGATATGTGTAACTTGGACACTTAAAAGGATGAAGTGCTTGCCTGCCATGGGTAAGGCCTCAAACTCATCCCCAGCATTGAAAAAAATTACAAACTTTATTTTTTGAGATATATCTATACAGTTTTCCATAATCTTCTAGTTAATGTACATCTCCACCAACCAATGCAAGGGTTCCTTTTCCTGGAATATGGCAAAGTTTTAGCTCAGAGATGGCATATAATTGTATCACATACCACTGAGTTTAAGTACTTCTCTATTTGTTCTATATCTAATGCCCAAACATTTCATTTCTTCAAAGCTAAATCCCCCTCCCTACCTGAGTTCCCCATTAACTAAAAGAAGGGCTGGAGAAGGCTCAGAGGTTAAACTTGGCTCTTGCAGAGGACCATTTGGTTCACACCACATGTTCAGTTCAAACTTGTAACTCCAGTTTAGGACACCAACACCTCTTTGTCATCCAGGTTACGGTCATCTACAAACAAGAGAAACACAACACACTCACACCACACACTAAGCGGCAGGAGGGAACACCATTATCAGTAAGTAAATTCCCTTGTGGACTACCCTATGTAAGGCGGCTGGAGAGATGGCCTAGGGTTAAGACAGCTTCTTGCAGAGGACCCGGTTTCGATCCCTACCACATTTCGTCTCAGTTCGAACTGAACGAACCCTTCTGACCTGGTTACCGGTGCACAAAAAAAAAAAAAAAAAAAAAAAAAAAAATACACATACAGAATAAATAAAAATTTAAAAAAAATTAAAAAGAAATTAGTAACATCTTTTGGAAACACGAAATATTTAGTGCATCAAAACTGGAATAAGGAATGGAAAGAGTGCTCAGGGGAAAGAAAGAAATGGGAAACACGTGAGAATGCAAACTTTACCTGGAACAATGACATTTATTCTAATACTCAAAAGCATTGGCATCACCGCAAGAGCTATTCCCCTGTGACCTTGCTCAGGCTCCAGCACTGGTGCGCTACACACATGTGGCCACCAACATACAAGTGTTATAATGACTCCTTCTTCCTAGGTGAGGACCAGAGGAACAGGGTTCACTCCATGAGCCCTCACTCTTCTCATATTGGACTAATGTTTCTATGGCTAAATTAAGCCAGCTAGTCTGGAATACTTGGTGAAGTTCATGCCAATGAGAACAGTCACACAAAAAAAGATGGACTGTACCTGGGAAATGGCATCAAGTTATCCCGTGACCTCCATCCACATGCATTCCAGACATGCACATGGACATATTCTCTCTCACACAAGAAGAGTTTTCAAGATAGGAATAACAGCTGCAGGCTGGTGTGCTGCCTTTAATCTCAGCAACAGGAGGCAGAGGAGGTGGGATCCCTGTAGTTCAGGCCTAGCTGGTCACATAAAAGATTCCAGGCCAGCTGGGGCTACAGGGAGATCCTGTCTCACAAACAGAACCAAAAAAAGATCGAAACCCCTTTTAAATATTTTCACGAGGCCTGATTTTTGAAGGTCTGTTTTGTTTCAACCTGTCCAATTTTAGCAAGAGTCCTTTGCCAAGAGTCAATTTAGCCAGAACACTCCTCAAACACTGGATATCCATGACTAATGGGATTCCTCATCCAACACATCCCCCATGTGATGTCTGAGCACCTGGTACTGCCTTCAGGACTAATTGTTAAGTAGGTTTGGCCAGAACTTCTGCTACTTCTTGCTAGTAATTTTTCCACCTAGGGAATTGAGCCGAATTTCTCTTCTCTCTCATGCTGCAAAATCTCATTGCAAAAGTACCTATGTCTATTCCGATGACGTTGAATGAAGCCTGCCTGCCTTCCCTGATCTTTAAAAAAACGTTAGGACTAATGCTTTTACATTTCTTTCGATTGTTTTATTTTATCTGTATGCGTGTTTTGCCTGCATGCATGTTAAGTGCACCCCGGCTCATACATGTTCACGGGCCAGAGACTTCCATCCAAACGAAGGATTTTCCTCATGGTTGTTAGCTGCCATTGTGGATGCTGGGAACTGAAACCAGGTCCTCTGAGGAGCAGCCAGGCTGTGCTCTTATCCACTGAGCCTGCTCTCAGCCAGTTTTTTTTTTTTTCATTTTTTGAGACAATGTTTCCCTGTAGCCCGCAGCTGGCCTGGAACTCACTTAGTAGACCAGGCTGGCCTTGAAACTCACAGAGATCCCAACTGCCTCTGCCTTCTCAAGTCTGGATTAACGGTGTGTGCCAGCTGCCTGGATTTTCTTTTTTTATTTTTATATTTTTATTTATTTTTTTATTTATTTTGTATGTGTATGAATGTTCTGTCTGCATGCAAGTTGTTGGCACCCGTGTGTTGCTGCATGCCGCGGAGGTCAGAAGAGGGTTCGGATTCCCCTGGAGCTGGAGTTTTCCTGGAATTGGAGTTCAGACGGTTCTCAGCCGCCATGTGGGGTGCTGGGGATCGAACCCGGGTCCTCTGAAGAGCGGTCTGTCGGCTCTTAACCCTAGGCCATCTCTCCAGCCCCCTGGGTTTTTCTTTTTAAGACAAGGTCTCACATTGTAGTCCATTGTTGACCTGGGAGCTCACTTGCTTAGATAGCTTGTCTGGCAACTTCGAAAACTCACTGGCAATTCTCCTGCCTCTGAAGTTCTGAGGTTACAAGCATGAGTCACCTTCCCTTGTGTTCCAGCAACCTGGATGGGAGTTTGGTAGACTACTTGTTCCATACCCTTCCCATCCACCCAGAAAGGTGCCCGCTAGCCCCCGCACAACACCCACCTCGGGGCTGGAGTCTGACTCCGAGGTGGAAGCTGGGCCCCCGCTTCAACACCTCCACACACATAGCAGCAATTACCAGCCAAGCAGGCTGGGGAAGGGCCAATTAGTGCGGTAGACGCAGCCCCTCCACACATTCCTGCTGACCGCAGCCTCCGCAGCCCGGTGGCCAGCTCCTCTGTGTGCCCCAGTCCCGCAACTCGCCTGGTCAGACCCCTCCCTGCCTGGACAACAGTCGGCTGCCTGGGAGCCCAGAGGGACGTGCCTTCCGGCCTAGTGCCAAGTGCAGTGATAGATCCCATCTCTGGCTCCTGACCAGAGCAGTCTGGACAGCTACTGCCAGAATTGGCACCTATTTGCTATCCGTGGACTATTTGTTTTTAAACTGTAATTTTAAGGATCAGGATTTATTGAGGATCAGCTTTGGGTCAAACTACCACAACCGAGTGTCAGAATTTTTCCTATTTTGGCATAAACTACTTCCCTCAGATTGTAGATCTTGTTTGTATTTTTTAAATTGATTGGACATTTGTGTCAACGAATATGGCGCTGGCAACTGGGTTATATATAATTTGGCTTGTATTTTTTAATATTTTATTTTCATTTATTTATTTTTGTGTCGTATGCAATGTAAGTGTTCGATTCAATCTGTATGAGGTTGTGCACCTTGTCGTGCAATTGCCGCGAAGTCAGAAGTTGGGCGTCGGATTCCCCTGGGACTGGAGTTAAAGAACGGTTTCTCGGACGACTTGTGGTGCTGTGGGATCAAAACCCGGGTCCTCTTCAAGAGCAGTTGGCACTCTCTAACCCTATAGGCCCTCTCTCCACACACACACCCCCCCCCTCTTTTTACAAGAAAACTGAAAGCGTTACAATCATGTGCTTAGACCTATATAAAAGTTCTTGTACTAACGGCTATGAACTTACGAGTGTTGATTTGAAAATTAGGAATCTGAGGCTTAGTGGTCGGGTACTTGTCTAAAGCCCCAGTGTAGAGGCAGATGGGCTGCACAGAATTGTAAGGCGAGGGGAAGAAGACTGTGTTGTCGGAAGGAGCGGTGCTTCACTGCAACCCAGCCGCCGGCAAGCGGGTGGGTGGCGCATGCGCGGCGGGGACCGCGGAGTTGTGAATGGTGGGTCCTGTTTCCTGGAGTTTGAAGTTAGCGGGCGCGAAAGGAGGAGGAGGAGGAGGAGGAGGAGGAGAAAGAGGAGGAGGAGGAGGGGGTCGGCGGGCGAGCGAGCGAGCGAGGTGGGCGGCGAGAGGAAGTGGCAGTCAGGGGAGATCTGAGCTGTGTGTGCGCCGGTGCTAGGCAACGGCTGAAGCGGCAGCGGCAGCGGCGGCGGCGGCGGCGGCGGCGGTGTGGACTGGGTTCGAGCAGGCGGCCGCACCACCTCAGACACCCCGGAGTGGGAGCCCACGCGGGCGGGCGCCTGAAACAAAGAGCAGCGGGAGTCCGGACGCCGCGGGTGGGCGGTCAGTCGGTCAGCGCAGAGCCGGCCAAGCGGGTGTCCATGCTAACGCGGAGCCCGGCTGGACGCGCGGACTCGGGGCGGGAAGATGCCGCGGGTCGTGCCAGACCAGAGAAGCAAGTTGGAGAAGGAAGAGTTCTTCAGGAGGCTGAGCCGAGAGTGGGAGGTGAGGCGGGTGCGTGGCGGGGAGGCCTCGGCGCGCCCCGACTGGGCCCGGGCGTAGAACAGTTTCACTCTTCTCCATATTGGACTAATGTTTCTATGGCTAAATTAAGCCAGCTAGTCTGGAATACTTGCTGAAGTTCATGCCAATGAGAGACAGTCACACAAAAAAAGATGGACTGTACCTGGGAAATGGCATCAAAGTTATCCCGTGACCTCCATCCACATGCATTCACAGACATGCACATGGACATATTCTCTCTCACACAAGGAAAGAGTTTTCAAGATAGGAATAACAGCTGAGCATGGTGATGCACTCCTTTAATCTCAGCACTCAGGAGGCAGAGGCAGGTGGGATCTCTGTGAGTTCAAGGCCAGTCTGGTCTACATGAAGAGTTCCAGGCCAGCTGGGGCTACAGGGCGATCCTGTCTCAAAAAAAGAACAAAAAAAAGGGATAGGAATAACATCCTCTTTTTTTTTTGGCTTTTTGAGACAGGGTCTCCCTGTAGCCCTGGCTGTTCTGGAATTCACTCTGTAGACCAGGCTAGCCTTGAACTCACAAAGATCCACCTGCCCCTGCCTCCCAAGTGCTAGGATTAAAAGCATGTGCCACCACGCCCGGCTCATCCTCTATTTCTTTACCTCCAATTAATTAAACCAGAAATAAAAAAAAATAGAAGAAAAGTTGGGAACATAATTAATATGCATGTTTAATCATCATTAATCAATACAAGAGCTTAATCATCATCAAACTCTCAATAACTAGTTAATAAAATAAGAATTATAAAGGGAAATTCCAACATTTGTTGAAATAAAGGAAGACACAAAGCAAATGACTTGTCGGAGTTGGTGAGTTGACTCAGGAGATAGAAATTCTTTCTCTGCAACCTGAAGACCTGAGACATAAGCCACCTGAAACTATGATAGAAGAGAGAACTGAGCCTAAAAAGTTGTTCTGTGATCTCTACATGGGCACCATCATCACCACAACAGTGGCAATAATAGTACTGAATGAAAATTTAAAAAGCCTCAAAAAGAAACCAGGTATAAGAGGGAGACAAAGCAACACTCAAAAATTTATGGGTGTATTAAAAAGATTGGTCTCAGAATTAGCATACAGTTTATTCTCAGCGGTCATAATTTTGATGCATATGCGATGATTATATAGGCATCTGTTGGAGCAATAAAAAGGGGAGGGGAAAACAACAACATAAAGAGTGGGTTAAAGAACTGAATGATACAGTTAAACTCTGTCCAATACAACAAGTCTCTGCAGGGAAAAACTTTGGAAAGACTGAGAGAAAGATGTAAGACATGTATGGCAGAAGGCACGAAAAGGGGTGGGATGGGGACAGGGAGAGTGGAATGTGTCTAAATTGGATTGAAAGATAATGAATGGAATACACAATTCATCAATAAAAGTATTAAAAAAGAAAAAAGATTGATCTAAAATGAATAACAAAACTCTACACCATATACTGCTAAAAAGAAGCACCAATACACTTAAAGAAAAGAGAAGGAAGTAACTATTGAGTACCAAAGTATGAACTAATGATATATAAAAGACATAGAGGAGATGGGCTTTGTGATGCAAGCCCTTAATCCCAGCACTTGGGTGGCAGAGGCAGGCGGTTCTCCATGAGTTCATGGACAGCCTGATCTACAAAGTGAGTTCCAAGCCAGCAGGGACCACAGTTGATACCCTGTCTCAAAAAACACCAAGAAAAGATGTAGAGGAACTCAGTAAAAACAAGAGATGCTTCCTTGAATATTTTATCAGAATTGGCAATGAACTAGCTGGGATGGTCCTAGAAATAAAGATATGGGTTGAATTATTAGTGTATATAGTAAAAATGACAATGATATAACTATTCTGTTAATAATTGGAGTATTTGAGCAGAAGTTCGCTACAGTGAACTTCTGCTCAAAACAGTCAACTTCCTCATGGAGAATATTGAGAAAGACTGAGAAAGAGATGAAAAGCATGTTTGGCAGAATGCATGAGCCCTGGCGGGGTGGGGGAATGGGCGGGAACACGAGTCTAGATTTGTTAAAAAAATAAAAATAAATTTATGTGAAAAAAATAATTGGAGTATTTGAAAAATTGCTTCAATTCCATGACTTAGCTAAAATATACAAGTTTCTAGAAGTATGCAAACTGTGGAAATTGACTCAAAAAGATTTATGCAGCATCTGCAATAGACTTATGACAGATAAGGAGAGTGAATTAATGATGAATAAAAAAAACTATCCACAAAGGTAGCATAAGATGAGCAGTTTCGATGCCAAATTCCACCAAATATTTAAAGAATTGATGACATTTCTTCCCAAGCACTTTCAAAATATAGAAGCAAGTGAACCTATCTCCCCCAAATTCTATGTGGTTGATAGCACCTTAATATCAAGATCAGGCAGATATATGAAAGAGAAAGGAAATGTTAACAATTGTATCTTGTAAACAAGGTTGCAAAATTCTCAATAAAACATTAATATGCTGAACCAAGCAAATATAAGAGTTATATACCCGTAATTTAGTAAGATTTGTGTGAAGGATGCTCTGTGGCATAATATAGCCATCAACATAAATGAAATGAGCCAAACAGATTAACAGATGCAAAAATAACTGGCTAACAGCCAACACTGCTTTGTGATTAAAAGCACTTCCTTAATTAAACATATTGCATTAAATATTCCTATACAATTCATCTCTAATGTTTGAGTGTGTGCCCAATGAATCTAAAGCAGATGATTGAAACTTGTATAAGAATGTCCAGAGAAGTGCTATTCACAACAGCCAAAAGATCAAAACATTCGAAATGTCCATCAAGGGAAGACAGATAGGCAGAAGATGGCATGTCCACACAATGGAATATTATCCATACATACAAGGACATACTGATCCATGCTTCAAGACGCATGAATTTTAGCAGTATAGTAGTTCAGAAGCCAGAATCAAAGAGGACATACTGTATAATTCCATCTATAGAAAGTGTCCAGAATAGGCATATCTATACAGTTAGAAGGAGGTAAAGAATTGACAGTTAAAAGTACAGGGTTTACCTCAGAAAATATGTATATATTTACATGTGCATATTTTTCTCTGCATATTTTTCTTTTTTTAAATATCTTAATCTTTATTGTTTTAAAAATCATGAGTTTTATTTTTATGGGAATATGTTTATTTTTTGATGTTGTTTTTTATTTATTGATTGATTGATGTTTTATGTATTTCATACATCATTTTTCATTTCTGTTCAGGCATATTCCCCTATCCCTTCCTCCCACCCCATCCCATCCCAGATCATGCATTCTGCCATAACTGTCCTGCATCTTTCTCTCAGTCTTTTTTATGCTTAGGAATTCACATTTTCCTCCATTAATTTCATATTATTCTAAAATATGGATACATTCTCTCCACCCATATACAGTAATTACAGAGTCTGAAAATAATTGGTGGGTGGATTCTAGAGCCCATTGAGAGATTCACATTATAACAACATAGTTGCTTTCAGATAAACAAAAATATAACCATACTGTCCTTCAGCTTGCCTTTCCTCTGGGGGATTTGGTGTTAGCAACCACAAATGAGGGAAACCATTCTCTGTTTGTCCTTCTGGGACTGTGTCACCTCACTCAGTATAATGGCTTCAAGCTCCATCCATTTACCTGCAAAGTTCGTAATGCCATCCTCCTTTACTGCTGAATAGTACTCCATTGTGTAGATGTACCACATTTTTGTCATCCACTCATCTTTGAGGGGCATATCGGTTGGTTCCAGCTCTTTGTTATTGTGAAGAGAGCTGCAATAAACATGAATGTGCATATATCTTTGTGGTAGGATGAGTCTTTGGGGTATATACCCAGGAGTGGTATGATTAGGTCAGGTGGTAAGCTCATTCCGAGTCTTTTAAGGGTTCTCCACACTGCTTTCCATAGTAGTTGTACAAGTTTACATTCCCACCAGCAGTGGATGAGTCCTATTGCATTTTCCACTCAGGTTTGCTTTAGCTATTTGGGGTCTTTTGTTTTTCCACATGAATTTAACTATTTTTTTCCCAAGTCTGTGAAGAAGCTCATAGAGATTTTGATTGGGATTGCGTTGAATCTGTATGTCAGTTTGGGTAAAATGGACATTTTTACTATATAAATTTTCCTGATCCATGAACATGAAAGGTCATTCCATCTTTTGATGTCATTGTCAATCTCCTTCTTCAGAGGTTTAAAATTTTTGTTGTTGAGATCTTTGGTATCTTTGGTTAGGTTTGTTCCCAGGTATCTTATTATTTTTGAGGCTATTGTGAGTGGGAAGGTCTCCTTGTATTCCTTCTCTACATGTTTATTGTTGGCATATCAGTAAAGAAAGGCTACTGATTTTTCTAGGTTGATTTTGTAGCCCAACACTTTACTAAAACTCTTAATTGTTTCTAGAAGTTTTCTGGTGGAGTTTTTAGCATCCCTTAGGTAAACTATCATATCATCTGCAAGAAGGGATAGCTTAACTTCTTCTTTTCCCATTAATACTCCTTTAACTTCCTTCTCTTGTCTTATTTCCCTAGCAAGTATTTTGAGCACTATGTTGAAGAGGAGTGGGGATAGGGGGCAGCCTTGATGGGTTCCAGTTTTTCTCCATTTAGGATGATGTTGGCAGTGGGTTTGCTATATATAGCTTTGATCATGTTCAGGAATGTTCCTTTCAGTCCTATTCTCTCTAGGACTTTAAGCATGAAGGGATGCTGGATCTTGTCAAAGGCTTTTTCTGCATCAATTGAGATGATCATGTGGTTTTTGTCTTTCAGTCCATTTATGTGTTTTATGATATTTATTGATTTACATATGTTGAACCATCCCTGCATCTCTGGTATGAATCCAACTTGATCATGAAACCATCTGGACCGGGGCTTTTTTTAGTTGGGAGGTTTTTAATTACATGTTCAATTTCCTCTAATATTATGGGTCTATTTAATCTGTCAATCTCTTCTGGTTAATCTTTGTTGGTTCCCAGGATTTCAGATATTCATCCATTTCTCTTGGGTTTTCAAATTTTGTGGGGTATAGATTTTTGAAGTATTCTTGTATGATTATCTGGATTTTTTCTTTGTCTGTTGTGATGTTTCTCCTTTCATCACTAATACTATTGATTTGGAGTTGCTTTCATTTTTTTTTTCTTTTTTTGGTTAACTGGGCTACAGGTCTGTCTATTTTGTTTATTTTTTCAAAGAGCCAGCTTTTGGATTCATTGATTTTATATATTGTTTTCTTTTTTTCTATTTCATTGATTTCTGCTCTGATTTTTGTTATTTCTTCTTGTCTGCTGGGTTTAGGGTTCATTTGTTGTTGTCTCTCAAGTGTTTTTAGCTGCAATGTCAGGTCGTTTATTTGTTCCTTTTCTGTTTTTTTGGTTTTTTGGTTTTGTTTTTTTTTTTTTTTTGTTTTGTTTTTGTTTGTTTTGTTTTTTTGATGTGGACACTTAGGGCTATAAATTTCCCTCTCAAGACTGCCTTTAAAGTATCCCACAGATTTTGTTGTGTTGTATTGTCTTTTTCGTTCAGTTCCATGAATACTTTTATTTCACTCTTTATTTATTCCCTGATCCATTCATTGTTCAGGATTGTGTTGTTTAGTCTCCATGTGTTCTTGTAGCTAGTTGGACTTATTCTGGGGTTCATATTGAGCTTTATTGCACTGTGGTCTGATAGAATGCATGGAATAATTTCTATCCTTTTGTGCATATTTTTCATATATAAATATTCTCTATCTTGTAACTCTGGCTTAGCCAGTGACGATTTGATTTCTTTCTACACGAAGTCTGGAAATGGGAAGAAGAAGGAAGCAGTAACTCTTTTCAAGCCTCACTTGCCTGTGTTATATAGCTTTCCCAGTTTGGGTGACTGTTGGGGAGTTTTAGTTTTTCAGTCCTTGAATCAGTGGCATGGGAGATGAACATTCCAGAGTGTGCTCTGTGTACATGCATGCAAATATATGTAAATGACTCAGCAGAATAAATTCCCTCCAAGGGAAAAAATACAGGGTTTTTAAACTGAAAATGTTCCAAAGCTGATAACAGTTCAGGGTATTTGATGAGTGCAAATACACTTAAATATACTGAAAGTCATGAATTGGCCCTGGTAAGTGGGCAACTTACAAGGTTTATGAATTATACTGCCATTAGAACTGTCATTTTATTTTTATTTTTTAATATATTTTTATTGTTATTAAACTTTAGAACTGTCATTTTAAAAATAAAGAAAGAATGAAAAATTATTTCACGTACTCACTGAGAGGAGCAATGGATCAAAGACATCAAATTTTAGGAGTCTCTTCACTTTTTGCACAAAGGGATCCTGTGGGTTGTTGAGGGAATCAATGTTGACTCCAAATGACGTGCCAGTGATCACATCCATGCTGTAGGCTCCTAAGATGCTGAGTAGAGACATGGGAGTTAACAACTGCATCCCTTGCTAGTTCTAATATACATGATGTATGAAGTGGGAGTAAATCCACATGTCTAGGCAACAGGCAGAGAGCCACATACTCCCAGATCCCCTGCTGTGAAGAGCCCAGGCTTCCATCTCACTCACTAGAGAGGGGTTTATCAGGTGAGAGTGTGGCAGCTGTCTGTGTACCAGGGGAGGGGAATAGCAAGGACTCTGTAACGATTAGTGTAATTGTCAACCTGACACAATCCAACATCATCTTGGAAGAGTCTCAGTGAAGAATTGTCTAGATCAACTTGGTATGTGAGCACTTCCACGGGGGATTGCCTTGACTGCACTAACTGATGTGGGAAGACCCAGCTGTGAGATCAGACAGTCCATCTTGTGAGGGAAACTCAATAAGACTCAGGATGTTCTAAAGGGAGGGAAGCACTCCATCCTACAGGAACGCTTGATAAGAGTGGGAAGTAAACAACTTGAAACATCAGGAAGTCCCTGAAACTGGGTGCATGTACTAGGCCCCATCTCTCCAAGATTAGATAAACATTAAGACTGCTGAGAGAGGCTCTCACACCAGCTGATCTGCCTGTGAGAGGCTTAGACCAGCTGGGCTGACTGGAAGGGGCTCAGATGAACAGAGCTGCTTGGAGGACACACTTTCCAACCTGCTGAGCTGCATGCAGATGGTGCAGTGAGCTCCATGTTTCCAGCTTTTGTGAGTTGTCACCATGCTGGGGTGATGCAGCTGTCTGTGAGTCATCTCTGCTCCTGTAAGCAACCCCTCACTAACACTCCTATAAGGAATGGCCCTGAAATCCATTGGTTTGCCAAGTTGGACTTGGTATCCTGACTTTGGCCGTCATGGGTTCCCTATCTGTGGCGAGTAGACATTTGTTCAGATCTCTCTGGTAACAAGGTCAGTGGCAACATTCCCTTGGTTTGCATCCTGGATGGTATAAGAGTTGAAACGTTGAGCTGAGCACAAGCATGCATGTATTCATTTCTCTCTGCTCAAGACTGTGAATGTGACCAACTGCTCCAAGTTCCTGTCTTGAATTCCCCACAATGATGGGCTGTAACCTGGAACTGTAAACTAAAATAAAGACTTCTATCTATGCCTTGCTTTGGTCAGGGTGTTTTATCACACCAAAGAACAGAAACCAAAAAATTCATTGAAAGAGAGGCAGATATTAATAACTAAATGAATTGTATGAGTGTGAGTGGGACGTGGATGAGAGCAGATGTGGAATATCATACTTCTGGGAGACACAAGAAAGAGGCTATTGGATCAAGCATATCTCCCACCAGAGTCTCTGCTCAGGGCTGATTCACTGTTAGCACATTACAAAACAGCCACTGTCCCGAGGTACATTCCCTGTGCTCAAGATCCTCATACGCCTGCTTTTCCCCAGGTGCTGGAAGCTGATATTATCCTGATATCCTCTTTTCTATAAGTTGTAAAAATCAGTACTATTCCCAATGAAACAGCAACGGTTTCTCCTAGATGTACATCAGAGATGCTGTAGCGATGTGTTCCCAGGTTTCCCATTTGCCTAGGACAGTGAACATTGCAGCAAGTGTTGCTTGCAGTATTCAGAATGCCCCAGTTTGAACAGTAACTGCTCTGACAGCAACACCCATAGCCTTACAGGGAGTTCTTATTTCAAGATGTGAGTTGTAGTAAGTCGCAACATCACACAACCCACTTTTGCCTGGAGTAATTTCACAATGGGGATTTCAGCTCCCCAGCAAGCAGTTAGAGTGCCACCTAACAGAGGTGTGGTTTGACTATGATGAAACCTCCCCCAAAGTCTCCTGTGTTTCAATACTTCCTCCCAAGCTAGTATCACAGTCTGGGAAGGTTGTGGAATGCTAAGAAGGTGGAGCTTTGCTGATAAAAGTGGGTTACTGGGGTGGCCTTGAGGTTTTAGAGCCCCACTCCACTTTGTCTGCTGCCTGCTTTCTGAGTGTGGAGGCCATGTGATCAGCCAGCCTCCTGCTCCTGCCACTATGCCTTCCCTGCCTGATGCTGCATCTTCCCTGTCTTGATGGCCTCCATCGCTCTGGAGCTGAAAGCCAAAATAAACCCTTTCTCCCACAGGTTGCTTTGTCAAATTAGTTTGTCACAGTAACAGAGAAGGAGCTCATGGAGCAGCTCAGCAACCCAGCAGCTTCACTGGTACTTACTCTTTCATGGTGATGGGCGCACCTTTCTCTGCTTCCTGCCTCATGTTTTTCACCAACACATCTGTATACTGGTTAATGATAGGGAACATCTAGACACAAAACAAAACTGTCATGGAGGAATGAAGGGACTCAGATCCCAGTGGACATGACTTTCTCAAGGATGAAGTAAGAAGTCACATGAAGACAAAATGCTACTTTAGGAACTGCCTGGAAAGGGATTGTATTCTTACTGTCTACCTGTCCCAGATTTGTTCTTTATGCTTCCTGCTAAAAGATTATTATTTCATTACCTCCTTGAGCTTTCCACTGGTGAAGGTTGGAGACAGAAGTGCTCTTATTCTCTTCCATTCTTCATTCTGAGCTATGGAGAGAGACTTTTTCATAAATCCTACTGGACCAAAAATCTAGAATCCAAAGCAAAAGAGACGTTGACCTGTACTGTTTAGAGAAAACCCCACAGTTGTAAAACAAAATGTTAAACAAGCATGACCTCATTTTAAATGAACTTATGATTGTCTACTCAAGATATGTAACATGATCAATGAATATTCATCTCAAATGCCTCACTTTCTGGGAAGGAGGGAAGGGGCCTCCAGCTACCTCATTTTGCTTCAGGACTTTATGTTCCAGCCTCTTTTTGGATGCTAAAGTTCCACATGGCTGAGGAACCATAGTTCTAGGCAAGTGTCTAGGAACAAGATCTGGGATAGCCTTCCAGGCTGTATTTATAGAAAGGAATTTTTTGACAACAGCTTACCTGGTAAGTACAGGTCAGTTCTGAATTGATAAAGGGATGCCTTGATATAGATGCCTTGATATATGCCTTGATATAGATTTCAGAAAATAATGATAATGCTTAAAGGAATCTAATTGTTATTTGGAAAAATAATCCAATTCTATGTAATCATCACTTAATTTTTCCTTCAGATATAGATTGAAAAAGAAAGATGATCATATGTTCCACATTTTGGCTTCCCTGACTGTACCTCTTTGAATCTCATGACCTCCATCTAAAACTGTGCTTTGTATAAAACTGAATACTTCTACCATTCCTTATGGTAAAATTTGGAAACTTCTGTAGAAAAGGAAATGTCCTCAACCTTACAAAACAATTTTATGAAAACAAGTCCTCAGCTAACAATACACCAAGTTGGTGATACACTGAATATTTTTAGCCTAACCTCAGAAGCAACTCAATTTCTTGCTCTACCAGCCAAGGAGCAACAAACAAAAGATATTGACCTAAATGGGAATATGTCTATCTATATCTACCTATCTGTATACCGATATGGAGGTTGGATAAAGGTAGAGTTGAATTGCTCAGTGTGCAATGTATGCATGCATTTATTATGCAGAACTCCATTAATCCATACAGCTAATAGATGCAATACAGTTTTTGGTCTTTTTTGAAACAGGGTCTCCCTTTAGTTTCAGCTGGCCTGGAGCTTGCTATTTGACTAAGCTGGCCTTGAACTCACAGTGATCCGCCTGCCTCTGCCTCCTAAGTGCTGGGATTAAAGGTGTGCACCACCACACTTGCCCAATACAATCCAATTTTTTAAAGTTATGTATTGTGTAGAAAGTAACTACAATTTTTTTAAAAAGTAACTACAATTTATCATCAGCATCTAAAATTGGACTAAATTCTGAAATGTGTTTTTAAAATTACAGGTACATATTTGTGTCTACATGTGGGTTTGTGGATGTGTGTGCAGATGCCCATAGAGTCTAGAAGATGGTCTCAGATACTCTGGAGCTGGAGTTACTGGCGATTATGACATGGTTGCTTGTCCTAACTCCTGCCCTCCACAAGAAGAACAGCACTCTTAACTCCTGAGGTGTCTCTTCAGCCCCATAAATTGTGGAAGATGAAAGTTTGTGTATATAAAAATCTCATGCTGTATACCATACAGATACACAATTTTGTTTATCAAGTAGTGTGCATATTAATTATCTTGATTTAGATGTTCCATGATATAGTCTTATGTAATAAAATGTGTTTTATACCATATACAAAAGGAAACACTCATTCTCAAATATTTTTCACCATCATACTGGAATTAGTGAAGTACAAGAAAAAAAAAGAAAGACATACCTGTTGGAAAGAAAAAACTTCCACCATGGTTGCACCAATTTGCAATTGCACTAGCAGTGAATCAGTGTTCCTCTTTCCCTACATCCTCCCCAGTATTGATGTCATTTGTTCTCTTGATTTTAGCCATTCTGACTTGAATAAGATGAAATCTTACCATAATTTCCATTTCCCCAACTACTAGGGATTTTGAACACTTTTTAAGGTCTATATCAAATCTCTGCCCAAAGCTTAGGGACCGTTTGAAAGACTGTAGGAGACAGAGGCAGTGGATCGTCTGCAGACGGCTGGGAAGTTATTCATGTAAACTCACAGCAGTGGTAGCAGCACACAGAAACTCAGGTAAACTCAAACCAGACAAATCCCAGAATGGAAACAGGGAAGTAGCTAAGATACCCCAACTTTAGCTATGGAGCTATTGGCACTGACAGCTGCTGGGAGAGGGAAAATTGGTTTTCTTTAAGGGACA
>VZQC01006290.1:254417-282618 GCA_009823505.1 Rhizomys pruinosus | reverse complement strand
TGTTCCTCTTTCCCTACATCCTCCCCAGTATTGATGTCATTTGTTCTCTTGATTTTAGCCATTCTGACTTGAATAAGATGAAATCTTACCATAATTTCCATTTCCCCAACTACTAGGGATTTTGAACACTTTTTAAGGTCTATATCAAATCTCTGCCCAAAGCTTAGGGACCGTTTGAAAGACTGTAGGAGACAGAGGCAGTGGATCGTCTGCAGACGGCTGGGAAGTTATTCATGTAAACTCACAGCAGTGGTAGCAGCACACAGAAACTCAGGTAAACTCAAACCAGACAAATCCCAGAATGGAAACAGGGAAGTAGCTAAGATACCCCAACTTTAGCTATGGAGCTATTGGCACTGACAGCTGCTGGGAGAGGGAAAATTGGTTTTCTTTAAGGGACAGACATAAGATGGGTTAACCAGGTTCCAAAACACACACACAAAAGACATTTGTTACCACAGACTTGACTTGATAGCCATGAATATATGTGACAGGGTTCATGAAATCTAGCACAGGAGCCAAAAGATGGTGCAGATAGGGGACTGGGTCTACATATGACCCGATACATTGTACAGGATTTGCAAAAGTTCAAGAAAAAATCCATAGATTTGATAAAATGTTGCCAAGATAGAGAATTCATGGAAGACATAAACAAAAACACTGGAAGTTACAAAGAGTCAAGCATGTTTCTGAGATGAGTGAGCAATACTCAAAGCCACATTAAACACACAATCACTTTCACAATCATTCCAAAGAAAATCAATTACTTTATGAGATACTTTCTGATTGGAACAAAAGTTATACAGGACATGTGTGCCAAAAGCTATAAAATGTTGATGAACACAGTGAGAAACTACACTGGTCTAGGAAAGTGACCATAGTAGGTTCTCTAGACCATACGACCTCTCTAGCCAGGAGCACTTGGCTATGTTTACAGTACCATGCATAGGTTTTTTATTATTGAGTGGGCCTTAACTCCAATTATACAGCTGCTTGTCATCCCCAAGATACAAGTGTCACTACTGCACCAATAGAGGTAATTTGCTGGGCTGGTCATTGTGTGGTTCACAGGATTTACAGCTGTTTAGGACCACTGATTGGTTTCTCCCTTTGGATACTATGAGAGCTGTTCTTCTGGGAGGAGGTTCAGGTCATTTCCAATTCAACTGCTCTCAGTCCTGTGTCTGAACTCTGTCATGTCTTCAGCAATAGGGCCTTATACATATGTAACAATAATAATCACAGAAAAGGACAAGATATTGAGAGTTAGGCTGGGAGGGATAGAAATGGTGCAAATACATACTCATTTGTAAAATTCTCAAAAAATGCAAAACTTTGAGAAAAAGCAATGAGAGGAATCAAAGAAAAGTCAAAGAAAGAAAGAAGAATACCATATTCATAAATCAAAGACTGCTGGGGAGATGGCTCAGAGGGCGAGAATGCTTTCTGCTGAAACCTGAGGAATATTACACACCCACATAAACAATGTAGAGTATGACCCCCAGTGCCTGTAAGCCAGTGATCGGAGGCTGGAGACAGGCAGGTCCCCAAAGCTCACTAGCTAGCCAGAAATGCTGAACTTCAGGTTCAGTACGAGACCCTGTCACAAGGGGATAAGTCAGAGTAGTAGCGTGGGACACACACTGTCCTCCTTTGCTCTTTCCATATGCTCAAATGGACACACATGAGCATGCGCATGTACCTAGGAGTCCAAATACTACCATACCCTACACACACACACACACACACACACACAGAACTCAACATACTGTGAATAGTGATTTTCTCTCCTATACTTACAATATAGTCAGATGAGCTCTTTTTTCATGATTAGACATCAATAAAAGTATTTTTTAGAAAGTAGCCTTTCAGACTGGCTTCTTTTTTATGTGCATGAGTGTATTGTATGCATGTAGGTTTGGGCACCCGTGTCGTGCAATGCCGCAGAGGTCAGAAGAGGTTGTCGGATTCCCCTGGAACTGGAGTTAAAGACAGTCCGCTATGTAGGTGCTGGGGATGGAACCCGGGTCCTCTGCAAGAGCAGTCGGCACTCTTAACCACTAGGCCATCTCTCCAGCCCATCAATAAAAGTATTTAGAAATTCCATAAAAAGACAAAGAAAATAGAATAGGTAGAATGTAGAACTTGATAGTTAAACTTTATTGCTGAAGATACCACACATGTTGGTCACAGGACATGAGGAAATCAAATGGTCTGGCCAGGAGGCTTCCTTCTTGCTGGCTAGCTCTTATTTAGAAGATGCTATGCAGACTGCAAGAGGGGGAGATTATCAATAGTGTTACCCAGCTGTGACGTCTGTGAGCTACATTAATGACCACATGGCAACATACGCCCATGGGTGCAATAGTGGCATATTTGTCATGGGGGTAACTAACCATTTCCCACAGAAGGAAATGCATGTCTGCTACTGCAAATCTGGTCAAGAATCCATTGTTAGGAAGCTCATAGGCCCCGGGGGTGAACCCACTATCTTTATTTTGCCAAATAAAATCAAACTGCCCTCTAAATTCATATCTCTC
The DNA here is from genome assembly GCA_009823505.1 of Rhizomys pruinosus. Classification (NCBI taxonomy): domain Eukaryota; kingdom Metazoa; phylum Chordata; class Mammalia; order Rodentia; family Spalacidae; genus Rhizomys; species Rhizomys pruinosus. Next base: position 280,078 of record VZQC01006290.1, on the reverse strand, counting down.
TACTCTGAGATCAGTGAATCTCTCAGACCTGCTCAGAGAAGATTCTTTGTGCAGTGCATGCTTGTTAACACGGAAACTCACAAATGGTCAATGTGCATTGAATAAGTGTCAGTGGAATGCTCACCCACAAATGGGATGTCTATGTCTACATCACACCCCTGTACCCTCAAAGCTGAGGGACATCATATAAGGATTGGAGAGTACTGGGGAGAAACAGTGTCTCCTGGACATGACAGGCCTACTGCATGTGTGAACTCAGAGCACACGATCAGGAAAGTCAGCATGCCAATGTGAAGGTAGAGAAAGGCTCATGAGCTCCCACCCCTAGCTGAGGAGCTACTGACAGTTCATGGATTCTGGGGGAAGGAGAGTCACTTTTCTTTAAGTATATGGCCATAGATAGGTTGGCCATGCGTTAGCAAGTATATGGGCGTCACACACTGGACTCAGTGGACTATTAAAATAAAAAAGAGAACACGACGTTGGGATGGGGTGCGAAGTAGGGAATGAAGCTATGAGGAGTTACAGGAGGAGTGGCGGCGTCTGGTTATGATTAGAATACACTGTACGTATGTATGGCATTCTCAAATAATTAAAAAATACTGTATTTTAAGAAAAAAGTGGACTGATTCTGGTAAAAGAGGAAGAATGAATTGTTCAACCTGCTGACAACTTACAGTGTAGCTACAGTAAAAACTGTGCATGGTCTTGGAGGAGTAGACACTGAAAGCCCAGGAGACATGATACAGAGGGAATAACCCACTCACAAACATGGCCCCAATGATTGTCTTTCTTGGGTTCTCAATATAATCATTAAATCACTGAACAAGGGCTGGAGAGATAGCCTAGCGGTTAAGAGCAATGACGCTCTTGCAGAGGACCCGGGTTCGATCCCCAGCACCCACATGGCGGCTAAGAACCGTCTGTAACTCCAATTCCAGGAGAACTCCAGTTCCAGGGGAATCCGAGACCCTCTTCTGACCTCCGCGGCATTGCACGACACGGGTGCACAGACCTGCATGCAGACAATACATTCATACACATACAAAAATAAATAATAAAAAAAAAATTTAAATCACTGAACAAATGAATGGACTATCTCTAGTCATACTGACATAGTCTACATCTAACAACAGAAATGTGTTCTTTAACACACATCGACACACATATTTTTGTTTGTGGTTTCAACATGGCCCTTCAGGTGTTTGTGATTTCGATTGACAATTTGCCATGGTACCTGTTTTATGTCAAAGACACCTTTGGGTATTGAAACCCTTCCCTTTCTCCCCTTTTGAGATAGGGTCTCTTGTTCAGTGTGACATATGTCAAACTAGCTGACCCACCAGCTTCTGGAAATTCTCAAGTCTCCACCCCCATCACTCCACAGGGCCATGCTGGGATCACAAACAAGTGCAACAACTCAGGTTGTCAGTCAGCGTTGCATGGATAGAGCTTCTACCCACTGAGCACTTCACCAAGCCCGCCACCTCGCCTTTTTGACAATGACCTAAAAGTGATCTATATGTTTAAACCTTTGGACACGCTACACGCCCAATCTATAACAAACGAATCTTATGTTTCAGAGTCTCAATACTTCCAATACAAAAATTACACAAAATGCCACAACGCTTAATTTCAAAACCGTACTTATAAAATTTTTTAGGCCAATCTACAGCACCAACACAAAACCTGCAGGACTGAGCTTTTACAATTTTCACCGACATCTCTGCATCAAACCAAATCCACATCATCAAGGAACATGTATTGATCGTAATCCCCCTCCACCTAAGTATCCAGGAAAACATTGTGTTAAAACGACCAAATGCTAGCCCTACGGGTGGGGCTGACCCGTCTCTCGACTCTTCCTACCGTGGTGGGAGCAAATTGTGTGCATGATATGGAAATCAGTATGGAGGCTCTTCAAATCCCAAAAATACAACTAACCCTATGGTGCAGCAACATCACTCCTTGGCATCAATCAGAAGGAATTTAATTGGCATACCAATAGATGAACAGTTTAAAAATGTGATATGCAAAAAATGTGATATCGTACTGGATACACCTGCAATGCAGACCATGTTGACAGTCAAATGGTTTGATGCGATTAGTCCCTAAGAAGAACATAGTATATCATTTCCAGGAAAGTAGATAGAACTGGACAGTCATGTTAAGTGAAATGAGCCAGATTCAGAAAATACAAGTATATCACATATTCCTCTCAAATGCATTAATCTATAACAGTTTCAAACCTGATTTTGAAAAGTATAGGGAGTTTACTTGGGAAGCTTGATGGAGGCATTAGACGTGTAAAGAGGGATATTTTTATCCCCCAAGGTCCTTAGCTCCTATGTAGCTCTGTTTCTGCTGGCTTGAAACTCACATTGTAGCCAGGCCAGCCCTTGAACTCACTAGAACCTGCCTCATCTGCCTGGACTTATGTGTGTACCACCACCCCTGCTAAGAAGCAGTGCATTTATGGCCATTACCCTTTGAAACTATAACTATTTCAAAATAGAAGATAAGTCATAAACAGGAGACTAGGGAGATAGCTCAGTGGGTAAGAGCACTTACTCTGCATGCCTGAAGACGATCTGAGTTCAAATCCCGAGCACCTACATAAAAATCTGGGTATGACCATGTATGCCTGTAATCCAACTTGTAGTGGCAAATAACAGAAAGTCACTGGGTTTGAGACTTGCCTGCCCAGCTTTAAGTGCAGGGGAGACTCTGTCTCAATGGACGAAGTGTTGTAGCGGGTGGGAAGGGATGAATGCTACTTGCATTCTTCCTCTGGGTTTTTTGCATAGGCAAACCAAATCTGTACACAAGGGATCACCGTACAACACCACACATTCACACATACACTACATTCACATGCCAAAAACCTAAATAAATAAAAATAATAAGCCACGTGTTTCAAAATGTTTTTCAAATTGGCGGACTACCTGCGGTTTGTAAAGACTGAATAACACTCTTTCACGAGCACAATTTTGATCGTGTCTGGATCTGCAAGGACCAATACAGGTTTCTGGCCATCGTACAGCCTGTGGAAGGAAAACAGAGACAATCGAACCCAACCAGCTGAATTCTGTAGCTGGACCGTGCCCGGGAATCCAGAGTCAGATCCGTGTTAATGACCCAAAGCCCTACTTGTGCACTACACAGCCACATGAGCTCTTAGTTCAAGTTAGGGACTCTGAGCAAAGACCCACACAGTCTCATGAAATGCAGTGGAATGGAGCTCAAGCAAGGGAGAGACAAACAATAGGGTACAAAGAGGTCATGATTAGAAATAAATTGGAACTTCTGTAATTCCTATTAGTACATAAACATAGACATTGCCTAACTCTCCGAATCACATAAGTCTACAAAAATTATAAAAAGGATATTGTCAAATGGAGAACTGAAGGAAAGAATCATAAGAAAATACTACAAGTCTTAACAAGATTAAGGGCATTGGATGCATGAAGCCTAGTGAGATCTCAGGTAGTCAGCAGCGCATCCCACAGGGTTAGAGGGTACTGGGGAGAGGAGACAGGTTAGCCAGGATCACATGTACTTTCTTCTGGGCCGTGGTCCACTCGCCAGACCTTGTTCCACCACTTAGTTTTGTAAGGTGGTAGGATGGCCGAGATGAAGTGTGGGTGGAGCACGAGCCCACTCCTACTGTCTCACTCGTGATTACAACAAACGGCAGCTCCACTCTTCCAGTGTTCCTCCACAAACCTGCCACACTCTGACATGGTAACCATTCTCTGCATGAACTGAGCCAGCCCTGTAAGACCATAAACCCACCAGCCCTTCAAGGGAACATGGTGGTGCGAGTATATCTACTACTACTTGTCGGTAAGATGAATTGGCTAATTCTATCACTCAGGAGTGGAGGCAGAAGGGTTGGAACTCAAGGGCCAGTTTTGCCTGTTTTATCAAGGATTTTTCTTTTTCCGAGTGCATATCTTAAGACAATCAGTCCAGTAAAGGCTGGCCTAGGGTTTGTAGGAGACTTGTTGAAGACAATTAAACAATAAAGTTGTGAAACAAACGCTAAAAAGGACCACATTGTATAATTTGCTTTTTAATTCTTCTACAGTATCCATCCAGTTTTTCCTTAAAAGCACAAATTCTGTTTCCATTTTCCCTGAGCCTTGAGGAGCTATTAGGAGCTCATGGCTTCTGTGGGAGAACGAGAGTGACTTTCGCTTTGTTAGGAGGAATAGGTTTGGCCCTGAAGGTTGCCACTCCCAAGGGATGACCCAATGCCATACACGGAGAGACGGCATTAATTGGATTCAGTAGGTTGAAATAAATATCTTTTTAAAAAAGAATAAAAAAGAAAGCGTAAAGTGAGAGGGGATATATTACCGGCTAGAGAGAGCGTTTGGACGTGAAGGGAATCAGTACGATATGTTAAGCTTGCAATTGTGTGGGTGTGTTTCTGTACAAGATTTTTTCACAACAAAAAAGATAAATTGAAACTATTATTTTAAAAGAGGAAAGAAATACAATTTATACCTATGGCAATTTGACGTTTATCTTAAAATAACCCCATACCAACATGTGACACCACTGAATCAACCTTTACATTGAAGTGATCTCCAAGACATGGAAATCAGACTAGAAATCAAAGGAGAGACGATAACTAAGGCAATGTGGACCTCACTACAATATCCCAATTCCTCATTGAACCTCACGAGTCCTGGAAGCACAGTTGTAAAACTACATGCACACTTTTCTTTCACCAAGCCCTTTCCTTCAGTCATGGACATCACAACGACAGGACCTGGGACCCTCGTAGGAAATGCCTTTAACTTTTTATAAATTATGTCAATGTATGCTTACCTTCCTTGCCTGATAATCCGCAACTTCCTCTACTCCATTAATCATTTTAACGCTTTCCCTGATGCCCATTAATTTGTACTCTTATCTCTGTCCCCAACTGCGGAAGTATTGTACACCATGTATTCCAATTAACTCAGATAGGAAACCATTTGTTATTTTCAAAGCAGAAGAACAGGAAAGTAGCCGACAGCTTAGTGTTGGGAAGGACTTAGTGTTGGATCTACCGAACGTTGCTTTGCCTGAAAGATTGTGTCTTCCTAGACCATCACGACAGTGGTCTTTTTTCCAGCTCCTGACCCCTGGTGGCCTTTGGCAAGGTGGCCTCTACTATGATTTATTACGACTGTTTCATGTGTCCATATGCATTTTTACCTGCCATCTGTGTCGGGTGCCCCACGTCATGCCAGCCTGACCCTCAGGAGGCCAGAAAGGCGGTGTTTAGATCCCTGGAACTGGGAGTTACCGAGGTGTTTGTTAGCTGCCATGGGGTGTTGGGAATCTGACTTGGGATCCTTCACGCAAGAGCAGGAGCCAAGTGCTCTAAATGCGACGCCACTCTCCAGCAATCTCTCAACTTAAATACCTTTTACTAATAATTTGATTTCACAGCAGTTCATAGGGCTACGTTGTTTCATAAGGTGGGCTGTAAAATTTTAGATCTTACCCATAAAGTATTCCTGAACACTTACCCCCCAATCTTTTCCATACTTTTTAATGACATTCTTTATAGCAGCTCCAAAATCCCTGGGAAGAGAAATAAAATGAAAACTCATATTATTTTATTTTTATTTTTATTTATTTTTAATTTACATGTGTATGTCTGTGTACATGTGTGACTGGGTGCCTGTGGAGGCCAAAAGAGGGCATTTGATCACTGGAGTCCCAGGCTGCTGTATGTCCAGCCTACTACCTGACATGAGTGCTAGGAATGGAGCTCCCTAGAGCACTAATGCAATTACGAAAGCGAAGAATGCAGCATCTTCTCTGAAATCAGAAGACTGGGAGTCTCAGGCACGCTGAGTCGGAAAACAAGCGAGTGAGTGAGGACAAGACCTTGCCTTCCATGGCTCCACCTCAAGACATCTAAGATAGGAGAAGGCCGCATCTACACAGAACACTGCCAAAGGTCAGTACACACAAAAAAGCTGGAAACGCGGTGCGGGTTTCCTCTTCTGAAACTCAGAAAGAAAACTTTTCAAAAGTAGATTGTATTTTAAAGGGCTCCAAAGATTCTGGCAATCAAATCCTCAACATGAGTGTTGGTATGCCAGAGATTTGAGCTGAATCCACTGTGGGAATCAGTGGCTTCCAGACTTAACAAGGAGCCTAAGGGAACCCTATCTTGTTTTGGGATGAGGAGCTTTATTACTAACACGTCATTACCTGCAAGGACTAAAACTTCAAGAAATTCTACCCAATACTGCCTTTGTTATAAAGAATAAGCCAGTCTTTGGCAGACAACAAATCCAGAAGAGAACTCAGGTAACACCACTCAATTGGCGCAGTGGCAAGCAAGAAGAGTTCCCAAGAAAGGCAGAGGTTTGGGCCCGGGAATTCCCAACTTCTTAAAAAGTCCATGTGTATGAGTTCCATATCTATAAGTGAAAGAGAAAGCTAGTTCATAGGGATTGTCACTGTATTTTATGGGGTCTCACCAATCGTGGACAAAGGAACTTTAACATTAGAGCCACGGAGGTAACATGTAAGTGATAAATAACAACATAGAGATGGGTTAGAAAGCATCTTAAAAAGTGTTAAACAGTCAATAATATTAGAAATGCCAAATGAATAAAGACCATTAAATATATCATCTACTCAATAAGACTGGCTAGTGATCAAGAAAACAAAGGATCCAGTGCTGAGAGTTGTGGGGAAGGGAGAACACTCGATCCACTGCTAGCGGGGAATGTAAACTTTAAAGGCACTATATGGAAAGCAGTGTGGAGAGAACCCTGGAAGACTCTGGAATGAACTTGCCACACTGACCCAGCCAAACCACTACCTGGGTAAATGAACCCACAAGCTCACTTACCACCTCATTACCAACAGCACATAGATACATGCACACCCATTTATTGCAGCTCTCTTCAACAATAGGAATGAGCATGGAACCAAACCAAGTGCGTCCACAACTGATCGATTGGATAGAAAAATGTGGTTACACATCTACATGGATTGTTAGCAGTGGTAAAAAGATGGCCATCATGCACATGACTTTGCAGGTAAATGGCTGGAGCGGATAGATATGCTAAGTGAAGTAACAGAGTCCTGATAGACAAACACGATGGTAAGCCCCTCATCTTGGATGCATATGTGCACCAGTACCCAACTATTGTAAGGCAAACTATAAGCAATGCTAATGAATCTAGAAAACAAAAAAACTGTGCTCTTTATAGAATACCTTTAAAAAATAAATAAAATTAAAAATAAATATAAATAAAGAAAGAACAACATACAAAACTCCATCTTGCGGTAATGACATTTGCTCTTCACCTCTCTCTCATGTTGTCTAGGAGATTACCAAAAGGAGCAAAGGTGAAATCTTTGGGCTCCAAATCCTACAGTGAGCTGTGGACATAATAAATATCCCCGAACTTGGGTTTGTGTATTCATGCGAGATTCAGGCTAGGGTTCCTATATATCATGTCATTCACTTGTGTTATTTAGGAAATTGATTGGATGTCAACGCTGTGACCTTCAGTTGGAGCTGATACCCACTGGTGTGTCTGAGAGTTCCTCTATGAGTATAATACTCTCCCACTTCCTCCAAACTCATACTTGGAGTTATTTTATTACCTCATTGGCTCATCCACTTCCTTATCCACCTACACTGGGAGAGTCACATGACTTGCTGGACAAGTATATCAAAAATGATGAACTTTTAAAAACTTGGTAAACAAGTATATTTTAAAGCACACATGTAACATATACCATGTATTTGTATATTAGGGTTGCATTCCTGACAGCATTATAAAAAGATTAAAATACTTTAAAAATACCTGTGATTACAAATCTTTAGACTAACAAGCCCCACCTCACCATTCTGAAGGATAGAATTGTGGGTTTTCTTTTCAATAAATATTAGGACTTGAAAGTGAAATGAATATTTACTAATTATCTCATATCCGCAGATGTGAAAATCACGGCCCCATACACTGAATACTAGCCCCTTTCACAATACTAAAACCAGGTTTGTATAATCGCAAATCCTTGAGTGTTTTACTCCCTTTGTTCAGTGCCCTGGTCTCGAATCACATTGTAGTCTGTGTGGAGCCGAGGGACCAAGCCTCAGTATCCCCAGATGCGCGGAAGAAGAGCGAGGAGAGCTAGCGCCGCGAGAGAAGCGCGACATAGCTACAGTTTCTCGTGCCCTCTTGGTGGCATAGGCCTATCATCCTGGAACTCGGAATAATGTCTGTCTCCATGTGTACCATTATGTCAGGAATCCCACCATTGAAAGGAATACAATGTTCTGGACAGTTTCAATGTTCCTGTTGAAACTTATGGAAAATAGTTCATGGTCGCTGCCCTTTGGGGCTGCAAGTAGATTTCATATATAGGGAGAAATAAATCCCAATACTGATGCTAAGAGACTAGAGAAAAAGAAAGGTAAAGGAAAACAATGAAAGTCAAGTCTTGCTGTAAAGCCTCACCGTTTAGAAGTAAATAGTTCTGTATATTATAGGGTAGAATACTTGAGTTTAGAAAGTGCAGAGAGTTCCAGGGAAGGGTAACAAAACAAGGGGGACCTGAGCCTGTTGTACAGCCCGGAGTCCCTAGGCCATGGTGAAACAAGGGGGGGGGGGGGGGGGGGGGGGGGGGGTGACAAGGCGAGGGCCCAGAAAGCAAGACCTCTCATGTGCACACGGAGCAACTCCACGCCTCCCTTGCAGCAGAGAACTCAGAGGCAAAGATAATGACATAAAAACGTCTCTCACCCCCATAATCCTGGGGCTTTGCAGAAGATGCCTTCCATCCCCCACAGTGACCAGATATTTGTAATCTGCTTCATTTGAGCTCTGGTTGATTAATCCAGGATAAAACTGATATTCAATGAGAGGAGTATCCCCAAGATTAAATGATGTCACTAAACTCTCTTAGCCAAAGTAAGTGGTTTTTAATGAAGAGGAACACTCATATTTATTCCCTAGAGGGATTTGCATAAGATCAACAGTAACCTCTTAGGTGTTTATAGCTTCCACTCTTAAGCAACTTTGCCTTCATTTACCCTTTTGATTATCCAAACTCATAAGGGAAACAACAGACCAGATCATACCTTAAGCCTAGACAGTTACTCACAGGTAAAGGAGCACCAGGCTGGTGGCCAGCAGCACCCAGGTTTCCACAGAAAAGTCAGGGATCAGGTCCATTGTAGTTTCTTTAAACAAGTCTCTCCTTTGAGTTTTACTTTCTGCCTTGTGTGCTGCTCCTTGCAGGCCTGAGCCTGGCTAAGCTGTCCCTGGCCTAGCCTCACTGCCCGATTCCAGGGAGGGGGCCAGCCTGGGGTACTTAAGTGTTGGGAAAGGAGGTGGGGCTGGACTCGCAGCCAACAGAAAAACTACCTTGCCCCACCCATAGTTCCAAGAGTCAGGTGCACTCTCCACCTCCACAGCTGGTATAGAATCACAGATATGCCTACTGTGATCTTTGAATTTCTTTGGGTAAGAAATAATACCCAAAAATTGACCACTGTTTATCACGAGTCCTTATTAATGTTGTGTGCGAGTCTTATCACAAACTCAATGAATCCACATTAGGCTTTAATTCTAGCTGTCCTTACACACCTAGAGGCTATTATTCAGATGATTGAATTCATGCAAATAAGCTACCTTCACTAGTTTTACTTAATAGTTGCTCGGCGGGAATGTCCTGGCACCACAGAAACTCATTCTCCTTCGAAACCTGCTCAGTCCAAAATCTATCTGTCAGTCTTTCCTCCTCAAGCTTATCAAATGGATAGAAGTAATCTTGCCTCTGGAAAGCCTTTATTAGGTCCGAACATAATTCTATTTTATCATATTGTCAAGGAACATTATTGGGATGTCCAGGCATTTGTTTCTTTTTTTTTTATTTTTTTTTATTTATTATTTAGTTTATTTATTTATTTATTTATTTATTTATTTGTGTTTTTGTATTGTGGCATGGACTTATTGGTCTGCATGCAGTCTGTTGGCACCCTGTCTGTGCGATGCCATTGAGAAGGTCAGAAGAGGTTCTCGATCCCCTGGAACTGGGGTTCTCCTGGAACCGGAGTTCCAGACGGTTCTCACCCGCCATGTTGGAGGCTGGGGATCGAACCCGGGCTCCTCTGCAAAAGCGGTCGGTGCTCTATAACCACTAGTCCCATCCCCCAGCACGCATTTTTCAATACCATAATTTAAGCTTATAGAAGCAAACCGGATATTATTCACTGGATGCCCCTAGTCCCCTACTAGTGCTTTAAAATGAGTTTGAGTTTGAAAACTTGGTATTAGTTGGGTATGTCTGTAGTTTAGTGTCAACTTGACCACACCTGGGTTGAGGGAGCGTCAGTTGGAGAATATGTGTCCATGGATTGGACCGGGGGCCACATCTGTGGGAATTTTCCCTTGATGGTCCGGAAGCAGTGGGGGGAGGGGCCCAGCCCACAAGAGTGGTGCCACCCGGGGCAGGGTTTTTGTGTACTGTATAAGGAAAGGCGGGCGTGGGAAGGAGCCCAGGAGCAACCAGGTTTAACAGCGATTCCTCATGTCTTGCTTCAAGCTCCTGGCCTCAGGTTCCCTGCCCTGAGTTCCTGCCTTGACTTCCCTGAGTGATGGACTGTCACTTGGGAGATTAAGAGGCAATAATTCTTTTCCTCCCCCAAGTTGGTTGGGTTCAAGTGTTTTTACAGCAATTGAAAGACAAACCATGGGAGGAGGAGAAATTGGTATCAGAGAGTGGGCTTTTGCTGGGACAGACCTGACCTTGGTGTTTGGGGAAGATTGTGGAGGTATTTTTGGAACGTTGTGCTGGGAAGATCATTGAATTCCTAAAAGATTGTTGCTGTGGAGCTGGAGCAGTTTTGCTGAAGGATTTTTTTTTTTTTTGGGGGTTTTTTTTGTGAAGTTTCTAGTTTCAACGGGAGCAGAGATCATCAGACTGTGTAATCTGTGGATTCTAGTCAGCGGGGGCTAGAATCACTATAAGTACGAGAGACAAACCTGAAGTGAAATTTTTGTTGTACTGGTACAATTAATGCTGGTTAAGGGCTGAAAAATCAGCGTAAGTAACAAGAGACCACATCACTGTGGTGAAATCTTTTGGGAAGAATTTCTCAGGTCAGCACACAGAAGCTGTGATCCAGAAGGGACCTGAACCTCCATATCAAGCCACAAGCAGGACTTGATAGTGTGTAATATATCCTATATGTGTTTCTTTTTTGAAATTTGAGGGGGTCCAGAGAGCAGTCCGGTTCTTGCACTGTGAGAGGTCAAGAAAGACCAGTGGTGGAAGTGCACATCGGTTGCAGTGAAAGACCCCAGGATTGCGAGGGGTCATGGAGAGAAGCTGATCTTTTGCACCAGGAGAAAGTCAAAGGGACACATTGGTGAAGGTGCTGCCTCAGTTTCAGAGGCAGCCCCAGCTTTTTGTGGATGCTAGGACCATGGGACGACCTCCAAGTGCAGCAGCAGGTGTTGATTGGAGTCAGCCTGGGCCTTAGAGTTTAGCTGTGTGTGCCACGGACACCCTTTGGAGCCCAGAAGATCGTGAGTGAATCCCAGGTGTCCAGGCTTTAAGTACTTTGCGGACTTAGGTTTTGTTTGAGAGTACCTGATTCTTCCCTTTGAAATAACAAAGTACGTGTTTTTGGAGTTTAACAGGCAGCCTCAAAGTTAAAAAACTTTTAATAGACTGTGAACTTTTAAGTGTTTGGACATTTTAAGAAATGTGTGGCTTTTAAGGTTGCACTGTATTAGATTGTGATTAATGTTACATCAATTGGGGAGAATAACGGAAAGCTGGGGTTTTAAAGTGGTTTGGTTTTGTTTGTGTCAATTGACAAGGGGGTCAAGTGTGCTGGAAGCTTTAGGGTCAACCTTAGAGCCACACCTGGTTGAGGAGCCCTCAGTTAGTAATTGGCTCCATTGAATTGGGCTGTGGCCGCATCTGTGGAATATTGTCTTGATGGTCAGATGTGGGAGGCCCAGCCCACAATAAGTGGTTGCACCCTGGGTTGTTGTGTACTGTATAGAAGGCAGGCGGGCATGAGCCAGGGACTGCCATGGACAGCATTCCTCCATGGTCTGTGCTTCGCTCCTGCCTCCAGGTTCCAACACTGATTTCCTACCTTGGGCTGAGTGATGAACTGTAAACCAGAAGATGTAAGCTGAATAAACCTTTCCTCCCATTGTGTTTGTGTCAGAAGTGTTTTTGTCAAAAAAAGGAAAAAAAAAAAAAACGCCACTGNTTAAATTTTCCTCATTTTTCCTTCAGATTAGATTGAAAAAGAAGATATCGTACGGTAGGTTTCCACTTTTTTGTGGGTTTTGGTGTGTTTGCTTCGCCTGAACTGTATTTACCTCTTAATTTTGAATCGTGAATTGAATCTTTTCGCTTGAATTCTTGAATCTCTATCAAGGAAATTTAACTCCAATACCATCCACTGCAACTAAATCTAAAATGTGGCTTGTTGGGTATAAGAACCTGAATAACGTTCTATTCAACTTCCTAACCTTTTCTACTTCTATCTATCTAAGTCCTTACACGTTACCTTCTCCATTCCTTAGGGTAAATTTTGGAAACCTTTGTTTCTGTGAAAAAGGAAATGTCCTCAACTTACAAAAACAATGTTAATTATAAAATGAAGAACAAAATGTCCGACAAGTCCCTTCTCAGTATAACAATACAAACAAAACCAAAGTTGGTGAACGAACTACTGAAATTTTTTATAGCCTAGAAAACACCCTCGCAAAGAACTCAATTTCCTTCTTGCTCTATCTACCCCTTGCTCTATATAAACTAAAATACATAAACTAGATTTTTTCTTTTCTTTCTTTTTTACTTATTTATATTTTAGAGAAAAAAATATTTTGTCTCAAAAACAAACAAAACGCCTATTGACCTAAATAGGGGAATACTGGTCGATCTATATCTACCTATCCTGTATAATAAACAGTATGATGAAGAGGTTGGAAAGTACAGGGCAGAGTGGTTGAATTGCCATCAGTGGAAAATGTCGGATGCCTTTATTCTGCAGAGGACCCTATCCTTCCGAAAAACCTTCATGATATCCCTCCCGGCTAATCGCTCCCGACAGTTTTTTTTATTTTTTTGTTTGGTGGTCTTATTTTTGAACCACAGGGTCTACGCCTTTAAGTTTCCTCCCATCCCTCAGCATGGCCTGGACGGCTTGTCAGTGTGAGCTAGCTGGTCAGCCCTGGGTAGTAAGGCTTAACGTGCCGTGAACTCACTGAGCACAGCGTGATCCAAACACGTGATCACCTCTCGTCATATTCCAGCACATCGTGCTCCAGCCTCCCTCTGAAAACGCTGGCCCCCGCTGTCTCATTCTGCCGTCCTCAGTGGCGGAGGTCAGGTGTGGCAGTGGGCAAGCCACCACACGTGCCAATAACAAATACAAAATCCAAGGTTTTTAAAAGTTATGTATTGTGTAAAGAGGAAAGATAACTACAAAATTTTTTACTATCCGTACCCTCACAATGTCTCATCCGCGCACTCTAAAATGATTGGCCTAAATTCTGAATTGTGTTTTTAAAATTACAGGTACATATTTGTGTCTACATGTGGGTTTGTGGATGTGTGTGCAGATTCCATAGGGTCTAGAGGATGGTCTCATGCAGATACTCTGGAGCTGGAGTTACTGGCGATTATGACATGGTTGCTTGTCCTAACTTAAAACTAAAAGAACACTAACAAAACTCCTGCCCTCCACAGAAAGAACAGCAACTCGCTCTTACTCCTGAGACTCTTAAAACTCCTAGGTGTCCTCTCCGCTCTCTCCTTCAGACTCTTCAAGAGTCTCTTCGAATCATTCACAGCTTTCATGTCTCTTCAGGTGTCTCTTCACAAGTCACTCTTCAAATAAGTCCTGAGGTGTCTCTTCCATAGCGTAACTAACTCCTGAAGGTGGCTCTCATTCATCTCTTCAGGTCTCGTCAGGCCACCATAAATTGGTGGAAGATGACAAGTTTTAGTGTAATATAAAAGCTCATGCTGTATACCTACAGATACCACCTGTTTTTGTTTCTCCCGTAGTTGTGCATCTTCACTTCAATCGTTTTGGGGATTTCCGCCCTGTTCCCATGTTCCCTGATAAAATAAGTCTTATAGGTACGTACCCTGTTTATCTCCTCCCTCTCCATCGTTCTTCTCGATCTTTACTCTCCACCATCCTCTCCCCTCTCCACCCGAAACACTCAGTCATTCGCCCTATTTTTTTTTTTCCCCATGCATACTGGAATTCAGGTGCGGTACACAGAAGCAACAACACACCACAGACCAAAAATCCTGTTTGCAGAAGGAACGACACACTTCCCCCCCACTGGTTGACCGTGCACGCCAAATCCACCGTAGTGGTTGCACCAATTTGCAATTGCACTAGCAGTGAATCAGCAGTGTTTCCTCTTTCCCCCACCTTATTAATTCCATCCCATACCCTCCCTTACCTTCCCTAAAATCACCTTTTTAATACAAATTCCTTCCCTAATACCCTCTACTAAACAAAATCCCTCCGCTAACATCCTCCCCCTATAATCCTCCCTAACATCCTCCCCATATTTGATTCATTTTGTTCGCTTGATTTTAAATAATTATTTATTAAGAGAAAGTTAAAAATTTAAATTTAATAATTGAAGCCATCTGACTGTTGAAATAAGAGTGAAAATCTTACCATATTACTTACTTTACCATAATTTCCATTTCCTACTTTACCCTCATTTCCCCCAACTACTGAGGGGGATTTTGAAACTTTTTAAAATACAATTAATACAAAAAGAAGGTCTATCAATAATAAATCAAACAAAATCTATTAAAAAGACCAAAAAACACTTGTTATTTAGGGCTATATCAGATCTCTGCCCCAAAGCTTTAGGGACCGTTTGAAAAGACTGTAGGAAGCAGAGGCAAGTGATCTCTGCCCGACGGCTGGAGTTAAATTCAATGGTAAAACTCACAGCAAGTGGTAGCAGCACAACAAGAAACTCGAAGGTAAACTCACCAGACAAATCCCAGAATGGAAACAGGGAAGTAGCTAAGATACCCCAACTTTAGCTATGGAGCTATTGGCAACTGACAGCTCTGGGGATAGGGAAACTTTGTTTTCATTTTAGGACAGCCATAAGCCTGGGTTACCCGGTTCCACAACCCCCCGACCAGGCAAAAGACTTTGTGACCACAGAACTTGGAACTTGATACCATGCATCTATGTGACCGGGTTTGCCACAACACGTCGCAACCCGGAGCCCACAGATGGTGCGATAGGGGACTGGTCCTACCTATGACCCAATACAATTTGTACCTGATTTGCAACAAAGATTTCCAGAAAAAAATCCATAGATTTTGATTAAAAATGTTTGCAAGATGAAGAATTCATGGAAGACATAAACAAAAACACTGGAAGTTACAAAGAGTCAAGCATGTTTCTGAGATGAGTGAGCAATACTCAAAGCCACATTAAACACACAATCACTTTCACAATCATTCCAAAGAAAATCAATTAACTTTATGAAGATACTACTTTCTCTGTTGGGAACAAAAAAAAAGTTATACAGGACAATGTGTGCCAAAAGGCCTTATCAAATGTTGATTAACACAGTAGAAACTACAACTGTCTAGGAAAGTGACCATAGTAGGTTCTCTAGACCATACGACCTCTCTAGCCAGGAGCACTTGGCTATGTTTACAGTAACAATGCATAGGTTATTTTTATTATATGGAGGAGGAAGGAAGAGAAGATGAGAAAATGGGCCTTAAACAATCCCAATTATACAGCTGACGTGTCTTCCACAAGATACGTGCACTACTAATCTACTGGCAACCAAATAGATAGAGGTTAATTGCCCTGGGCTGGTCATTTGGGGTTTGCGAATGATTTTACAGCAACTTTTAGGACCAACTGATTTGTTTCTTCCGTGTCTCTCCCTTTGGAATACAGATGAGAGGCTGTTTCTTTTTTTCTTACTGGAGAGGTTCAGTTCTTTTCCAATTCAAACTGACTCTCAGCTCCTGTTCTGACTCTGTCATTTCTTCACAATAGGGCCTTATACATATTAACAATAATATCACAGAAAAGGACAAGAACTATTGAGAGTTAGGCTGGGAGGGATAGAAATGGTGCAAATACATACTCATTTGTAAAATTCTCAAAAAATGCAAAACTTTGAGAAAAAGCAATGAGAGGAATCAAAGAAAAGTCAAAGAAAGAAAGAAGAATAACATATTTCATAATGCAAAGACTGCTGGAGAAGATGGCTTCAGAGGCGAGAAGGCTTTCCTGCTGAAACCTGAGGAATTTACAACAACACCACTAAACAATGGTAGAAGTAAGTGCACCCCATTGGCCTGTAAAGCAGTGATATCGGAGCTGGAGACAGGCAGGAGGACGTAACGGAGATAATGAGCTGCAATGCCGCGTTTGACCCAAAGCTCACTGAGCTAGCCAAAATGCTGCGGTCAGGTTCGTACGAGACCCTGTCAAAGGGGATAGTTCGAGTAGTAGCGTGGACAAACAACACTGTCCTCCTTTGCTCTTTCCATATGCTCAAATGGACACACATGAGCATGCGCATGTACCTAGGAGTCCAAAGCTACCATACCCTACAACCACACACACACACACACACCACACACACGACACACACAGACACGTCAGACATCTGTGTGAATCAGTGATTTTCTCTCCGATACATTACAATTTAGTAGAGTGAGCTCTTTTTTCACATGATTAACATCAATAGAAAGAGTATTTTTTCGAAAGTAGCCTTTTCAAGACTGGCTGGCGTATTTTTTATGTGATGAGTGTATTGTTGCATTAGGTTGAAGGCACCAAATGTCGCAATGCCCAGGGATCAGAAAGAGGGTGTGGATCCCGTGAACTGGAGTAAAAGACGGTTCTCAGCATTTGTTCTGGGTATGAACCCGTCCCTCTCAAGAGCGTTCGGCACTTTAAGACCACTAGTAGCCACTAGGCTCCTCTCTCCACCATCAAGAAGATTTAGAAATTCCATAAAAAGACAAAGAAATAGAATAGGTAGAATTGAACTTGATAGGAACTGTATTGATGAAGATCCACACATGTTGGTCACAGGACATGAGGAAATCAAATGGTCTGGCCAGGAGGCTTCCCTTCTTGCTGGCTGCTCTTATTTAGAAGATGCTATGCAGACTGCAAGAGGGGGAGATTATCAATAGTGTTGCCACACTGTGGAGCTCTGTGAGCTACATTAATGCACATGCAACATCGCCCATGGTGCAATCAGTGAAGTCATGGTTCTAACCATTTTCTCACAGGGAAAGCTGCTACAAATCTTTAATACCTGTTAGTCTAATGCCTGGGGTACAGTTATAGTGCCACATAAATAAACTGGATGGGCCTAATTCATGGTCTTACTTTGTCATAATCTTCAAGCAACCTCCAGAGATTGTTATGGTGCAGCTGCATTGTTGCAACGACGAGGTGAACCCACATTGTATTATTGCCATGAATAAGAACTGTCGCTCTTTTACTCTAGTAGAAGTGAATCTCAGCTGCAGAATCTTTGCAGACACGTTTAACAGGGATCGAAGTCAATGTCAGTGGAAAGTCGTGATCTCCCCACATGGATGGTCATGGATCGACACCACCTGTAGCCTAAAAGCTGAGGGACACATCATATAAGGATTGGGAGAGTACTGATTTAAACGTGTCGTCCTTGCCATGACAGGCCTAACTGCAATTGTGAACTCAGAGCACATCGATCAGGAAAGTCAGCATGCCAATGTGAAGGTAGAGAGATCGGCTCAGAGCTCCACCCCTAGCTGGGAGACTACTGGACAGGTTTCATGGATTCTGGGAGAAGGAGAGCTCACTTTTCTTTAAGAATGGCGCATAGATAGGTTGGCCATCGCGTTGCAAGTATATGGGCGTCACACACCGTGGACTTCAGTGGAACTATTAAGAAAAAGAGAACACGACGTGGGTGGGGTGCGAAGTAGGGAATGAAGCTATGGGAGTTACAGGGGAGGGTGGCGTCGTGTTATGATTAGAAATAACACTGTACGTATGTATGGCATTCTCTCCAATAATTACAAAAATATGTATGTTAATAAAAAACAGTGGACTGTTTCTGGTAAAAGAGGCATGACTTTTCGAAACAAGCACACTGCTGCAACTCCTGACACGTGTAAGCTACGTAACAACTGTGCATGGTCTTGGAGGAGTAGACACTGAAAGCCCAGGAGACATGATAACAGAGGGAATAACCCACTCACAAACATGGCCCCAATGATTGTCGTTTTTCTTGGGTTTCTCAAGATATCATTCATTAAATCACTGAACAAGCTGGAATGGACCTATCTTAAGGCCAATGACGACACTGATTCATAACAACGAGTATTGTATCTTCAACACATGGCAACCCACATAAAGGGCGTGGTAGACATGCGCAGTCATGTTGAGTACTCAATTAGGTAGACTGTGCCAGGTTCAGTGGAGATGTCGTCAAAGCAACCCTCTCTGAACCTCCGAACGGCTCCGACACTGGTCAACACCCTTTAATGAGACTACACGCGTCTACAAATAATATAAATAACACTGAACAATGATACATCTAGTTGCTATCAAACAAGATTCTACCCGACACATTGGTTACACCCTAGGTTTATTCGATGACATGCATTACTGTATGTCAAACCTTTGTGTAACCTCACCTACTGTGGTCTCTCATGTGACTTGTCACCGACCCACCAGCTTCTGGACTCACACCCACACCCACGGGCCATGCTGGGATCACAAACAAGTGCAACAACTCAGGTTGTCAGTCAGCGTTGCATGGATAGAGCTTCTACCCACTGAAGCATCCCTACCCCAACCTCGCACCTATTTTGACAATGCGCATAAAAGTGATTATTGTTAACTTTGGACCAGCTCATCACTCCCAGATCTACAACACAGAATCTTATTTTAGATCTCAATACTTCAACCAAAAATTACACAAATCAGGCCCCCACAGCAGCTTAAATTCCAAAACCGTACATAATTAAATTTTATTGCCACGAACTACAAGCACAACCAGTCCTGCCAGGAATGACGTATTTCAATTTTCGACGGACATCTGCATCACAAACCAATCCATCACAGGAAATATATGCTAAATCCCTCCCAAATAAGGTCAGGAAAATTGATGTTACAAACGACAAATGCTATGCCGACTCGGGGTCAGCCCGGATCTGAATCCTTACTACTACCTGGTGGGAGGCAAATTTGTAGTCAGTGATTATGGAAAATCAGTATGGAGGCTGCTCATAATCCCCAAAATACAACTAGCCTATGGTGCAGCAACATCACTCCTTGGCATCAATCAGAAGGAATTTAATTGGCATACCAATAGATGAACAGTTTAAAAATGTGATATGCAAAAAATGTGATATACATACTGGACACCCTGCAATGCAAGACCATGTGGCAGGTCAAATGTCTTGAATGACGTTAGTCACCCTAAGACAGAACATAGTATACATTTCAGCGAATAATCGAACTGGAATGTCATGTTAAGTGAAATGAGCCAGATTCAGAAATACAAGTATATCACATTTCCTCTCATATGCATTATCTATAACAGATTTCAAACCTGATTTTGAAAAGTAAAGGGAGTTTACTTGGGAAGGATGGCGCATTACGACGTGTAAAGAGGGATACTTTTTTCCCGCCGAAGTGTCCTTAGCCCTATGTAGCTCTGGTACTTCTGGTCTTGAAACTCACTTGGTTAGCCCAGGCCAGCCTCTGAACTCACCAGAACCTGCCTCTCTGTGCTGGACTTCAAAGTGTGTACCACCACCCCTGCTAAGAAGCAGTGCATTTATGGCCATTGCCCTTTGAAACTATAACTATTTCAAAATAGAAGATAAGTCATAAACAGGAGACTAGGGAGATAGCTCAGTGGGTAAGAGCACTTACTCTGCATGCCTGAGGATCTGAGTTCAAATCCCAGCACCTACATAAAAATCTGGGTATGACCATGTATGCCTGTAATCCAAGCTCTGTGAGGGGCAAATACAGGAAGATCACTGGGGATTGATGACTGCCTGCCCATCTTAAGAGCAGGAGGGAGACTACTGTCTCAAGGAACAGTGTGACTAGGGTGGTGGGAAGGGAGATTCAAGCACTCTGCAGTTCTCCTCTGGGGTTTGTCTAGGCAAACACATCTGTAAAACGGAATCTACCTCACACACCACACATACACAAAACATCACATCTCAACATTCAAGCCAATAAACCTCAAAAATAAATAAGCAACGTGTTTCAAATGTTTTTAAATGGAGTGACCTGACTACCTGCCGGTTTGTAAAGACTGAATAACACTCTTTCACCAGCACAGTTTTGATCGTGTCTGGATCTGCAAGGACCAATACAGGTTTCTGGCCATCATACAGCCTGTGGAAGGAAAACAGAGACAATCGAACCCAACCAGCTGAATTCTGTTGCTGGACCATGCCCGGGAATCCAGAGTCAGATCCGTGTTAATGACCCAAAGCCCTACTTGTGCACTACACAGCCACATGAGCTCTTAGTTCAAGTTAGGGACTCTGAGCAAAGACCCACACAGTCTCATGAAATGCAGTGGAATGGAGCTCAAGCAAGGGAGAGACAAACAATAGGGTACAAAGAGGTCATGATTAGAAATAAATTTGTGAACTTCTGTAATTCCTGAGTAGTACAAAACATGAGCAATGCCAACGTCATAGTAATACATTATCATACAACATTAGATTACTAAAATAGGATATTGTCAAAGGAGAATAAGTGAAAGAATATAAGTGCAAATTAAAATAATAAGTACGAAAGGGCAGTTGGGATGCATGAGCCATGTGGCTAACTGCATCAGCAGTGCAGTCTCCAAAGGGTTTGGAAATGCGTGAGCTGGGCGACAAGATCGGGTTACTCAATCACAATGGTCTTTTTCTGGGCGGTGGTCCACTCCACCAGACCTTGTGTCCACCATTAGTTGTTGTAAGGTGGTGAGATGGAAGATGAAGTGTGGTGGGTGCGATGCGACCTCTCCTACTCTACTCGATGTACACAACGGCAAGCTCCACCTCTTCCAGTGTTACCTCCACCAACCTGCCAGCACTCTGAAAGGTAACCATTCTCTGCAATGAACTGAGCCAGCCTGTAAGACCATAAACCCACCAGCCTTCAGGGAACATGGTGGTGCGAGTATATCTACTACTACTTGTCGGTAAGATGAATTGGCTAATTCTATCACTCAGGAGTGGAGGCAGAAGGGTCTGGAACTCAAGGCCAGTTTTGCCTGTTTATCAAGGATTTTTCTTTTTCCTAGTGCATATTCTAAGACAATACAGTCCAGTAAGGCTGGCCTGGGTTGTAGGAGACTTGTGAAGACAATTAAAAAATAAAAGTTGGTGAAACAAAGCAGAAAAGGACACATTTGTATAATGTGCTTTTAATTCTTCACAGTATCTCACAGTTTTTCCTTAAAAGCACAAATTCTGTTTCCATTTTCCCTGAGCCTTGAGGAGCTATTAGGAGCTCATGGCTTCTGGGCAGAACAGATAGGCTTTGTCCTTTAGGGGAAATGATTGGGCCCCTGTAATGGGTGCCACTTCCAATGGATGACCCAATGCCATACACGGACAGACGGCATTAATTGGATTCAGTAGGTTGAAATAAATATCTTTTTAAAAAAGAATAAAAAAGAAAGCGTAAAGTGAGAGGCGATATATATTGGCTAGAAGAGCTTTGGACGTGAGGGATCAGACGATCATGTTAAGTCATTGTGTGTGTGTGTCGTCAGCTGTTTATTTACAACATCAAAAAAGTAAATTGAAAATTATTTTAAAAGGGAAAAAATACACTTTCATATGGAATTTGCAGTTTCATCATTTCCCACGATACAATCACAACTGGCCCCAACCATCGCGAAAAATTTACTTGAATGATCTCCCCAAGAACATTGAAGATCAGCAGAAATCAAAGGAGGACACATAACTGGAATGTGGATCCCAACTTGACATAATATCCAACCATCAATCCTGAATTAGCACTTCACCCAATTCCATCTCAGTTAGGGGCATTCACAACTGACATCCACTTTCTGCCAGCCCAACCTCATCAGATATCGGAATAGATGTGAAGCCTTTAACCATTTTTATTAAATTATTGCATGTACTTGCTTACTTCCTAGCTGATAGATCTCGCATGACCATTCCTCTACTCATATTTCATTTTCGCTTTCCCTGATGCCATTAATTGTATCATTATCACTGTCCCCTCAAGCGGTAATTTGTCCACCATGAAATCCAATTTAGACTCCAGTAGAAACCATTGTTGTTATTTTCAAAGCAGAAGAACAAGGCAAAGTACCACAAGCTTTTACGTGTTGGGAGAGACTTAAGTGTTGGATCTACTCGACGTTGCTTGGCTCCTGACAAGATGTTGTCTTCCTAGCACCATCCAGACAGTGGTCTTTCCACTCCTGACCCCTGGTGGCCTTTGGCAAGGTGGCTAGCCTCTACATGGTTTATTCCAAAGCATTTTATGTGTCATATGCGTTTTTTACCTGTCATCTGCTGTGGTGCCACCAACTGCCAGCTGCCCCAGGGGCCAGAAGCAAGGGTGTTTGACCCTGGAACTGGGAGTATACGGGGTTTTAGCTGCCATGGGGTGTTGGGAATCTGACTTGGGATCTCTCCGCAAGGAGGAGCCAGTGCTCTAAATAGCGAGCGCATCCTCAGATCTCCAAGACCTTAGAATACTTTCTATAATAATTGATTCACAGAGGTTCAATAGGCTACGTTGTCTTCTCATAAGGTGGGGTGTATAATTTTAGATCTACCCAGTAAAAGTTTCCTGAACACTTACCCCCAAATCTTTCCATACTTTTTATGACATTCTTTATCACAGCTCCAAAATCCCTGGGAAGAGAAATAAAATGAAAACTCATATTAAATTTGTATTTGTTATTTTTATTTATTTTTAATTTACATGTGTATGTCTGTGTACATGTGTGACTGGGTGCCTGTGGAGGCCAAAAGAGGGCGTTTGATCACTGGAGTCCCAGGCTGCTGTATGTCACCTGACATGAGTGCTAGGAATGGAGCTCCCTAGAGCACTAATGTAATTACGAAAGCGAAGAATGCAGCATCTTCTCTGAAATCAGAAGACTGGGAGTCTCAGGCACGCTGAGTCGGAAAACAAGCGAGTGAGTGAGGACAAGACCTTGCCTTCCATGGCTCCACCTCAGCATCGTAAGATAGAGAGAGGCCGCCTCTACACAGAACACTGCAAAGTCAGTACACACAACAGCTTGAGAAACGCGGTCGGTTTTCCTCTTTCTGAAACTCAGAAAGAAAACTTTTCAAAAGTAGATTGTATTTTAAGGCTCAAAGTTCTGGGCATCAAATCCTCAACATGAGTGTTGGTATGCCAGAGATTTGAGCTGATCCACTGTGGGAAATCAGTGGCTCCAAAGACTTAACAAGGAAGCCTAAGGGAAACCCGATCTTGTTTTGGATGGGAGCTTTAATACTAACGGACAATTCACTGTCAAGGACAAAACTTCAGAAATCTAACCCAATAGCTGCCTTTGTTATAAAGATTAAGCCAGTCTTGGACAGACACAAATCCAATAGAAAGAACTCCCAGGTAACACCACACTGGCTCACCTTGCGATAAGCAAGAAGAGTTCCCAAGAAAGGCAGAGGTTTGGGCCCGGGAATTCCCAACTTCTTAGAAAGAAGTAAATCATGTGGTATGAGTTCCCATATCTATAATGAAAAGTAACAGCGTAGTTCATAGGGATTGTCACTGTATTTTATGGGGTCTCACCAATCGTGGACAAAGGAACTTTAACATTAGAGCCACGGAGGTAACATGTAAGTGATAAATAACAGACATAAGAGATGGTTAGAAAGCATCTTAAAAAGTGTTAAACAGTAATAATCTCAATAGATGGAGCAAAGAACTGAACAGAGACTTCACAAGTGAGGAATTAGAGATGTCTGAGAAACACCTCAAGAACTGTTCAACATCACTAATCATTAAGGAAATGCAAATGAAAACCACTTTAAGATATCATCTTACTCCAATAAGACTGGCTAGGATCAAGAAAACAAATGATACCAAGTGCTGGAGAGGTTGTGGGGAAAGGGGAACACTCATCCACTGCTGGTGGGAATGTAAACTTGTACAGCTACTATGGAAAGCAGTGTGGAGAACCCTTGGAAGACTCGGAATGAACTTGCCACCTGACCCAGCCATACCACTCCTGGGTATGAACCCACAAGACTCATCTTACCGCAGAGATACATGCACAGCCATGTTTATTGCAGCTCTCTTCACAATAGCAATGAGCTGGAACCAACCCAAGTGCTCCTCAACTGACGATTGGATAGAGAAAATGTGGTACATCTACACAATGGAGTTCTATGCAGTGGTAAAGAAAGATGACATCATGAACTTTGCAGGTAAATGGCTGGAGCTGGAAGATATCATGCTAAGTGAAGTAACAGAGTCCCTGATAAACAAACGACGAATGGTATCCCTCATCTGTGGATGCTGGCACCAGTTACCTAATTGTATGGCAAACTGAGCAATGCTAATGTGATCTGAAAACAACTGTGCTCTTATATTGAGAATCCTTTAAAAATAAATAAAAATTAAAATAAATAAATACATAAAGAACAACATAAACTCCATCTTGCGGTAATGACATTTGCTCTTCACCTCTCTCTCATGTTGTCTAGGAGATTACCAAAAGGAGCAAAGGTGAAATCTTTGGGCTCCAAATCCTACAGTGAGCTGTTGACATAATAAATATCCCCGAACTTGGGTTTGTGTATTCATGCGAGATTCAGGCTAGGGTTCCTATATATCATGTCATTCATTTGTGTTATTTAGGAAATTGATTGGATGTCAACGCTGTGACCTTCAGTTGGAGCTGATACCCACTGGTGTGTCTGAGAGTTCCTCTATGAGTATAATACTCTCCCACTTCCTCCAAACTCATACTTGGAGTTATTTTATTACCTCATTGGCTCATCCACTTCCTTATCCACCTACACTGGGAGAGTCACATGACTTGCTGGACAAGTATATCAAAAATGATGAACTTTTAAAAACTTGGTAAACAAGTATATTTTAAAGCACACATGTAACATATACCATGTATTTGTATATTAGGGTTGCATTCCTGACAGCATTATAAAAAGATTAAAATACTTTAAAAATACCTGTGATTACAAATCTTTAGACTAACAAGCCCCACCTCACCATTCTGAAGGAATAGGTTTGGTTTCTTTCAAATAAATATTAGGATTGAATGAAATGAAATATTTAAATTAATTATATAATATCATCAGATGTGAAATACACTGCCCCAGTACACTGAATACTTAGCCTTTCCTTCACATACTAAACCAGGTTTGTATTTCCAAATCAGTATGAGTGTTTACTCTTTGTTAAAGTGAACTGGTACTAGAAGTCAAATGTGGTGTCTGTGTGGAGAAGGGGAAAGCATCAGCTATCCACAGATGCACGGAGAGAGAGAGAGAGAGAGAGAGAGAGAGAGAGAGAGAGAGAGAGAGAGAGAGAGAGAGAGAGAGAGTGTGTGCTAGACACGCGGGGG